>CAUYQU010065239.1:0-86578 GCA_963574635.1 Cheracebus regulus | reverse complement strand
TCACTATTCACACAAGACATAATAGTGGCTTGGGCCAGGATGTGATGAGAAATGCTGAATTCTGGTTGTATCTCAAATGGAGAATCAGCAGGATTTACTAATAGGTAAAATATGCAATGTGAGGAAAGACAGAAGTTGAGGATGCCTTTGGCTTGAGCTAGCGTACTTATAAAGATGCTTATAAAGGTCTATGCAATTGTGGAGGTTGATCACTGGAATAAAATTAGGAACTTAAATTTCAGCCACTTTAATAAAAAGCACCCTGCAGAATTATTTCATACTGGTAATGTTGTCACAACCTTCTGGGAAGAATTTATTCTTAAACACGTCTTAAAAGTGCCAGGCTTCAAAACCACCTGTCAATACAGGTTTGCCAATATCAGATAGTTAAGGAGCAAATGTTTTTGAAAACAGCAGCTGCCAAGCATTTCTGAAGAAGGTGCCCAGAGTGTTTTGATGAGTGCTGAGAAAGAACTACTCTCCTTCTCTAGACATGCCAGGTTATTTCCCTTCGGCCATTCATTTGTCTGAAACACCCTTCCTCTTGATTTCACCTGGCTAATTGTATTCCTCCAGGTTTCAGCCTAATGTCACTTCCCACCCAGGAGTTATTTATTGATCCTCCAAGATGCATGTTTGGCCTTTTCTAAGTGTTCTCAGAACATCCACACACCTTCCTATCTAATTAGTGATCCCCCTTCATTATGAATTCTTGGTCAGTTGTCTGCCTCTCCTGTCTTTAATTTCAGCACACTTGACTCAGACTCAAATATTTAAAGCGTTTGATAAATATTCATGACATAAACTACTAATCTTTGATGGTTGGGGTGATTGAAAAAGCATTGGCAAGCAAGACTCTTTAGGAGGGTTGGCCCACAGGCAGGATGCTAGAAATAGAATGTTCCAGGCATCAGAAATCAAGCACCATTTATCCTGCAATTTAGCCTGGGCCAATCCCATTAATAATGCCCTGGTAAAGTTACCATGGCTGAGTCATGCCATTATGAAATTACTTAAATCTCTTTTTAAAAAGTGGATTTTACCTCAATTAGAGAATTTAAAAGCCTAGGCCATGTACTCTCTTTTTTATAGCCCTTCAGGGTTTCTATGGTGAAGAAGAACATCTGAAATTCAGATATGATCATCTCAATATTTGTCCTGAAAGGAAATTTTATAATCACTTCCACGAAGCTTCAGGCTTTCCCAAGACTTGCAATCTACATCTGTACAAAGGTTGAAATATTTATTGAATCATTTTCTTTCTTTTTTTCTTTTTCTTTCTTTTTTTTACACAGTGGGTTATTCCAAACCACAATTTTGAGTAGAATCGCAGAACTGTGGTGGATTTATATATATCCATATAGTTTCCAGAAATGCCCTTGTATAAAACCTGTCTCTGTATTTCTTTACTTTTCTGCCAAGATCCTTTGTGTCCACAGCAAATAATGCATGAAGTCCTTGAAACTACTGAACTCATTAGTTGCAGGAGCAATAGACTGAGTGCAAATCGAAATTAGAGCACCACTGGAAAAAGAAATCAGTTATAAAACAATACTAAGTCCCCTTAACATGCTGGTAATATTAAGTGCTTAATATAAAGTAAGCAAGGTCAATACCAAGTTGAACCAATCATTTCGTAATTCCTGCAGAAGATAAATGAGTTTAGCCAAATAATATCTTACAAACCAAGCTTTCAAAAGAAAATGACTATTAGGCTAAAAAGTCTCAAATTTTTATTATTGAATAAAATTAAAATCAGGTAACAAAAATTTCTTTGCCTAGCTTTGTTTGGTTCTCAGAAACCCTCTTTAAAAAAATCTAGTCTGTTAATAGATATTTTAAACACACACACACATAAATATATATTATACATGAGTTAAATATTAAGCCTAATATAAAATAAAGAAACCAAAATGTAAAATCTAATTCCTGCTTTAACATAGGTTAATACTGACCTCTAAATTTATACAATTTTATTTTCAAGTTAGATATGATATTGTTTATGTCTAACACCTCAAAAACAAGAAAAGCAGAGAATTAGAATTTTCTAATAATATTTTAAAACAGAGAAATACATGTGGAATTAATGAGTTAGTCCTAACCCTGATGATTATGAAGTCCACACATTCGTTTGGTAAATTCAAAGTATTATCATTTTGTGACAGATAGCAGTGAATTTTATGAAGTAGAAGACCACAGTTCAAAGAAATAAATAAGGTTTAAATTAAATTAACTACAAAATGTGGCAGTATTTTTTCCAGTTAACATGGTCTGTGCATGCTTTTTCTGAGGTTTTTGGGAGACCTTGCAAGTAACTTGCTGCTTACTTGATCTACTCACTGTTTTTCATTTGAGCTTTCCAATTTTGACTCATGAGCACTTCAGGGTATTCACTTGTGGATGTCCTGAGAGGACTGAATTTAGGATGTGTCCCAAGAAATGGATGTGATGTCTGCTTCCAGCAAGTGTCCCAGCATTACTAAGCTGGAACTGTTCTTTTGTTAGTATCTACTTGGGTGGTTTTTGGAAAATACAGGTAGTAGAAAGTCAAACCTCAAATCTATCTGCTTACCAATTTTAGAAGCGATCCTCCCCCACCAAATTTCAGGTAAAAACCTAGAAACTTTTAGCTTCTTCTAATGATGGTGAATGTATTGTTTCTACACTACCATTTCAACCAGGATATAACATTTTGAGGTCCAGTACCAATGTCCTGTATTGTGAAGACTTAAAGGCTTCCCTTGCTCCTGTGTAGTTATTGAATTTCCACTTGTAACCTACAGACCTTTTCTAACCCTGTTCCCATCCCAAGTGCAGCTACTGAATTTTCAGCTTCCTGGAATTTTCCCTTATTTTCTTGTGAGCTCAACAACACATTTTAAAATTCTATTTTCCCCAGAATTTCTGGAGGTTTTGCTGTAGGAAGACTTCCTGGGTATATACTCTACCACATTGACAGAAAACAAGATCTTAGCTGAGACAGTGAGATACACTTTAGACAAAAAAATAATTAAAAAACCCAAATTAACTTTTTGTTGCTAATCGTGTAATTCTCAAAATATGTTACTTTTCTAATTATTATTTCCTGAAAGAATAGCTACTACCATATAAGTGCTTTATTTATAAAGTTAGGAAATTCAGTCTGATATTGTATACTACAATATATTGAACTTATAATGCCTTGTAATAAAATGAGAAATTAAAAATAAATCAGACTGTGTGTTAACATATGTTTAATGTAATATATGATGCACTTATTGAGAACATGATATCAAAAGAAACCTATATACACCAAACATTCTTAAAATGATTGGTCAAACATTTTAAGAAAATGTTTTGTCTTCTGTCTCCTAGTTATATCAATTACTGAGAAAGGAGTCCTGGAATATCCAACTACATTTTTGGATTTGTCTACTTCTTTTTAATTTTATCAGTTTTTGCTTCATGTATTTTGAAGCATGGTTGTTAAGTGCAATAACTACTTAGGATTAAGTCTTGTTGAATTGAGTCTTTCATCATTATGTAACATACCTCTTCATCCCTCATAATGTTTTAACTCTGAAGTCTACTTTGTCTAATATAAATCCAGCTGTTCAAAAATTAGTGTCTGCATGTCATATACTCTTTTCATTTTTACTTTCAACCTATCTATACTGGGTCATCAGACTTTTCTCCTAAAGGGTCAGATGGCAAATAGGTTTGTGGTCCACGTGGTTTGTTCCATAACTACTCAATTCTGCCATTGTAGCATGAAAGCAGCCAAAGCAATTTATAAATGAATAGGAATGTCTCTGTTTCAATAGAAGTTTATTCCTAAGAACAAGTGATTGGCTCATGAACCATAGTTTACTGACGCCTAACTTATGTTGTCATATTTGATGTGAATTTCTTGGATATAGGGTATAGGGAAGCAGTAGAAACTGAAATTTTTTAAAAAAACAGCTTTCTCATAGAATAAGCCACACATATTCAAACTGTATAATTTTAAGTTTTAACATATAGAGACCCCTTATCACTACTGTATTAGTCTGTTCTCATGCTGCCAGTAAAGACACACCTGAGACTGGGTAATTTATAAAGAAAAGAGGCTTAATGGACTCAGTTCCACATGGCTGAGGAGGCCTCACAATCATGGCGGAAGGTGAAGAAGGCAAAGGCTTATCTTACATGGCAGCAGGCAAGAGCACATGCACAAGGGAACTGCCCTTTATAAAACCATCAGATCTCATGATACTTATTAACTGTCATGAGAACAGCTGTGAAAAACCTGCCCTCATGATTTAATTGCTTCCCACTGGGTGCCTCCCATGATATGAAAGCTACAATTGAAGATGAGATTTGGGTGGGGATACAACCAAACCATATCAACCACCATAATCAGTGCCTCCCACCTCTTCCTGTCCCCCACCTGCCCTCAGGCAGCCATTGACCTGCTTCCTGTCACTCTACATTTGTTTCCATTTTATAGAATTTTATATAAATGGCATCATCTAGTTATGTATTATTTTTGTCTGGCTTCTTTCACTTATATAATAACTTGAAGTTTATCCATGCTAATGAGTGTGTAACAGTGTACTCCATTTTATTCCTGAGGAGTACTACATTGTACAGATATGCCATAATTTATTTAACCATTCACTTGTTAGTTGGCATTTTGGCTATTTTTCATTTGGGGCTATTACAAATAAAGAA
Organism: Cheracebus regulus; assembly: GCA_963574635.1. Classification (NCBI taxonomy): domain Eukaryota; kingdom Metazoa; phylum Chordata; class Mammalia; order Primates; family Pitheciidae; genus Cheracebus; species Cheracebus regulus. The sequence goes on along the minus strand of CAUYQU010065239.1, from coordinate 81,886 downwards.
ACTTTAAATATTTGTAAACAAGTCTTTCACAAGATATACTTTCACTTTCATTTCTCTTTGGTACAAATACCTAGGGATGGAATGATTGGACCATATGGTATATGTATATTTAAAATCTTAAGAAACTGCTAAACTGTTTTCCAAAGTGGTTATATCATTTTCCACCACTACATTTAATGTGAATACAAATAGGGTAGGCTTTCTATCTATCATTATGCAACTTTTTTTTCTTTTGGTTTCGTCTGTTTTTTCTCTTGCCTCAGCTTCTGCTCCCTTTTGAGTTAGGTGATATTTTCATGCTTCCATTTTATCTCCTTTTTTGAATCATCAGGTATAATTCATTTTACTATTTTAGTGATTAATTTGGGGTTTATAATACACATTTTAACTCATTGCAGTCTATCTTCAGATGATACGATACAACTTCACATTGTAGTATAAGAATGGTATAGTGGTATACTTCCATTTCTCTCTTCCAGGTGATTGATCTCTAATTGCCATGCAATTTATTTTTAACATGTTATAAGCTCCATATTACACAGTCAATATTTTTGTTTAAACTGTTACTTATAAATAATTTTAAGGAATATATCATTACCAACGTCTTTACCATTGGTAACGATATATTCCTTAAAATTATTATCCTTTTTGTAGATCCACATTTCATCCTGGTCCGATTTTCATTCTGTCAGAAAGTCACCCTTTAACATTGCTGTAGAAAAGATTTGTTGATGATAATTTTTTTTTTATTTTTGGTATGTCTACTTCAACTTGCTTTTTGAAAGATATTACCACCGCATATAAAATTCTGATTTAAAATTTTCATTTTTCAATAATTGTGTTCTTGGAAAGAATGAGTGTTCTATAATTATTGGGTGCTAAATTCCATGTTTGCTCATTACATATAATTCTTTTAATTGTAGTTTAGGTTCTGGGGTACATGTGCAGATCATGCAGGATTATTGCATAGGTATACACATGGCAATGTGGTTTGCTGCCTCCATCCCCCCGTCACCTACATCTGACATTTCTCCCCATGTTATATCTCCCTGACCTCCCCACCCCTACTCCCGCTGTGCCTCCCTTGGCTCCCCCGAACAGACACCAGTGTGTGATGTTCCCCTCCCTGTGTCCATGTGTTCTCATTGTTCAACACCTGCCTATGAGTGAGAACATGCAGTGTTTGATTTTCTGTTCTTGTGTCAGTTTGCTAAGAATGTTGGTTTCCAGATTCATCTATGTCCCTACAAAGGACACAAACTCATCATTTTTTATGGCTGCATAGTATTCCATGGTATATATGTGCCACATTTTCCTTGTCCAGTCTATCACCAATTGGCATTTGGGTTGGTTCCAGGTCTTTGCTATTGTAAACAGTTCCGCTATGAACATACATGTGCATATGTCTTTATAATAGAATGATTTATAATCCTTTGGATATATACCCAGTAATGGGATTGCTGGGTCAAATGCAATTTCTATTTCTGGGTCCTTGAGGAAGCGCCACACTGTCTTTCACAATGGTTGAACTAGTTTACACTCCCACCAACAGTGTAAAAGTGTTCCTATTTCTCCACATCCTCTCCAGCATCAGCTCTGTCCTTTTTTTTTAATGATCGCCATTCTAACTGGCATGAGATGGTATCTCAATATGGTTTTGATTTGCATTTCTCTAATAATCAGTGATGATGAGCATTTTTTTCATGTGTTTGTTGGCCTCATATATGTCTTCTTTTGAAAAGTGTCTGTTCATATCCTTTGCCCACTTTTGGATGGTTTTGTTTGTTTTTTTCTTGTAAATCTGTTTTAGTTCTTTGTGGATTCTGGATATTAGCTATATGTCAGATAGGTAGATTGCAAAAATTTTTTCCCATTCTGTTGGTTGCTGGTTCACTCTAATGATTGTTTCTTTTGCTGTACAGAAGCTCGTAAGTTTAATTAGGTCCCATTTGTCTATTTTGACTTTTGTTGCCAATGCGTTTGGTGTTTTAGTCATGAAGTCCTTGCCTATGCCTATGTCCTGAATGGTTTTGCCTAGGTTTTCTTCTAGAGTTTTTATGGTGTTAGGTCTTAAGTTTAAATCTTTAATCCATCTGGAGTTAATTTTAGTGTAAGGTGTCAGGAAAGGGTCCAGTTTCTGTTTTCTGCACACTGCTAGCCAGTTTTCCCAACATCATTTATTAAACAGGGAATCCCTTCCCCATTGCTTGTTTTTGTCAGGTTTGTCAAAGATCAGATGATTGTAGATGTGTGGTGTTGCCTCCAGGGCCTCTGTTCTGTTCCATTGGTCTATATCTCTGTTTTGGTACCAGTACTGTGCTGTTTTGATTACTGTAGACTTGTGGTATAGTTTGAAGTCAGATACCATGATGCCTCCAGCTTTGTTCTTTTTGCTTAGGATTGTCTTGGCTATGCAGGCTCTCTTTTGGTTCCATATGAAGTTTAAGATGTTTTTTTTCCAGTTATTTGAAGAAGGTCACTGGTAGCTAGATGGGGATAGCATTGAATCTACAAATTACTTTGGACAGTATGGCCATTTTCATGATATTGATTCTTCCTAACCATGAGCATGGAATGTTTTTCCATCTGTTTGTGTACTCTGTTACTTCCTTGAGCAGTGGTTTGTAGTTCTCCTTGAAGAAGTGCTTTACATCCTTTGTTAGTTTTATTCCTAGGTATTTTATTCTCTTTGTAGCAATTGTGAATGGGAGTTCGCTCATGATTTGGCTCTCTGTTAGTCTGTTATTAGTTTATAGAAATGCTTGTGAGTTCTGCACATTGATTTTGTATCCTGAGACTTTGCTGAAATTGTTTATCAGTTAAAGGAGATTTTGGGCTGAGATAATAGGGTCTTCTAAATATACAATCATGTCATCTGCAAACAGACAATTTGACTCTTCTTTTCCTAATTGAATACGCTTTATTTTTTTTTTCTTGCCTAATTGCTCTGGCTAGAACTTCCAATACTATGTTGAATAGGAATGGTGAGAGAGGGCATCCTTGTCTAGTGCCAGATTTCAAAGGGAATGCTTCCAGTTTTTGCCTATTCAGTATGATATTGGCTGTAGGTTTGTCATAAATAGCTTTTATTGTTTTGAGATATGTTTCTTTGATACCTAGTTTATTGAGAGTTTTTAGCATAAAGGGTTGTCGAAGTAAAAGTATAACCACTGGACCTAAAAATTCAATAAATGTGTTTAACTTCAGATAAACATGACTAACAACAGAGTGATTCCAGCAGCAAAGCTGGTGATGTTGTCACTAAACTGCTGCTTCAGCATCCCTTAGCTTCCCTAGAATCAGGAGAATAGGTATTCTCAGAGACTGAGAAGGAATTATAGCCTATGAATATATTGAGTGTCCCCTTCTTCCATAGAGGCTGGATGTAGAAAACCAGACAGGTTATTTTCATGGTTGTTCTTGTTTTCTGTAGTGGTCACTGAGCTAGATTTGTGTCTAGGACTGACCAAGTCAAAATTAGAGGAACTCAAGCACGTGAGTGAGAAAAATGAGTCCTGTCCTTAGAAACTTTCAAGATTTTCTATGACAAGATACTTTATTGAGATATGCCATTCTGTTTTGTCATATTGTAGCAAATTCTTAGCAAATATCAAAATAACATTTCCTTTCTTCCTCCATTTCCTCATAGTTAACTGATACTAATATGTTTTCTGGCTTACAATGGGATTGTTAATGACTTTCCTATTTCATAGTCTGAACCAGAGACTCCAGGTCACAAAGCTTTTGTATGGGAATCTAGAGCAGGACCTTGGCAAACTTTCTTAAAGAGACAGATAGTAAATATTTTAGGCACTTGGGACCAAGAAGAAATATCAAGGATATTATATAGGTATTTATATAACCATTTGGAAATACAGCTATTTAAAAACATTAAAAAATGTTGGTTACAAGCCATAAATAAACAGGCCCTTGCTGGATTTGGCCTTTGGTAGGTCTCATAGTTTGTCAACCCTCGATTGAGGAGGATTAAAGTGCAGTTTTCCTTAGGGACATCTTTCCTTGGGACCAAAGAGAGGAAGGGGTGGTTCCAAGAGTGTGGAGGAAGCCAAGTTCTACTTCTGTGAAATACCTAGGGTTGACAGTACCTTCGATGGATGGGCTAGTGAATGGGTTCAAAAGGGGTGGAGTGAGAAGCAAACAGCAAGGACAGTGGCCTAGGGAGCCATTGACAGAGCTCTCTGTGTCCTGGCTTAGCACCAAGTTGGCAAAACCAGGTAAATTTAAATGGACTAGGAAGCCTTGGGCAAAGAGCTTGGGCTTCCCTTCCTGGAGGATAGCCCTGATGCCGTGAAGCTGAATGACCCCTGCTCAACTTCACTGGATTATATAAGCCATTTGGGACTCTGGACAACCAAGGTGAAAAGATGATTCCTCAATTAAGACAGATATTGGCTACTCCATCGTAGTTCTGGGAGCACTCAGAACCAAATTTAATCTGATTTAAGAAAACAAAACAATGTAATATCTTATGCACCTGCTTATTGTAGGGAAAAATTCTACCATATACCATTAATTGACACTGTATTTTTAGAACCAGCAAATTGTTAATCTAGAAGCAAGATAAGTTATAAGCAAACTTGTTATATTGTCCAGACTTCATGAACTATTTTATAGCTGGGGCAATTAGCACAAAATGAGCAAAACTCACAATACTTTCTGTGGTTTTCCCACTCTCTGTCTCCTACAGAATAAAAGAGGCATCATAAATCTTAAATAACAATATCATATCATGGTATAAAAGTGTCACTCAGCTTCTCATGGAATTACAGTGAAGGAGCAGTCGACCCTTTTATTGTCAAAGACAACTGTCAGCTTCTGCTCTGGTGGATGTTTCCATTGCTGGGCCTTATTATTTTTCTTACCCCTGTTGAAAATGCGTACTCCTCTATCACAGCCTTTTCAGGTGCTTGGTAGATTTTGCCATGGAGACCACAGTGGCAGCTTGATGCCTGGTGTGTGAAATAACATGTCAGCGTCCAACCTTGCTCAGCAATGAGAACTGGCATTTCTAGGAGCCCAAATTCTCTAGAGTCAGTGCCTTCTGCTGAGAGTGGATAAATATATAGATGAAAAGAGCCTTTATCGCTCCTATTCCCTATCTATTTGATTGCATATTGTGTTGTTTTGATTTATAATCCACCCTCAAATTCCTGGTTTGGTAGGATCTATTATCTGTAGTTGTCACTTGCAAGAATTGAACTTTATTTTCTTTACTGCTCTTATGTACCGGTGGTGGGTGAGAAATGGCCTTCTCTGTGCTTTCGTTTTCATAGGCTATCCATAAAAAAGTTGACAGGAAAGTCCCTCCAATGCACATATGTAGTGTGTATAACACAGAGGAAAAAAAGAGGCTGAAAGAAAAAATAATGAATAGACCTTGAGCACTGAAATAAAAGGAAATAAGCAAAACATGCTGAAGTCAGGTTTTTGCAGTTAGAAACAAAGGAGGTTAAGGAAATGTCAAGATACCTGGCTCCACTGCCATTTTGTATGTTAATTAATATTTCAGAAATGAATATGTTCATGTTTTAAACAGTGATTATAATTCCTCCCCTACCATTTTATTTTGAAAATTAGACAACATGCAGTACACGGCACTTTGAAAATGCTCTGCTAGCTTTGCCCAGCTAATAATTAGATAGCACATTTAAACTGAGTCACTGGAGAACGTTTAATTGTTGGACTCTATGCAAGCTGAGGATAAAGTTTAGGGAGGTTATAAGGGATAGTGTAAAGTTTATGAGGGTAAAGTTTAGGGAGGTTATAAGGGATAGTGTAAAGTTTAGGGAGTTATAAGGGATAGTGTAGCAGCCCAGGGCTAGCAACAGTGAGGATGCATTACCATTCCTAGCCATGAGCTGGTAAGAAGTGGTTACCAGTCCTGAGGAGGGTAGGTGTGGAAGAGCTCACCTATCAGGAGCTGAGGGTGGTAGAGAGATCCAGTGGACCCTTGGCAACTTAGCAGGGAGATAGGCAGAAAAATATCCCAAACTCGCTCACTTCGTGTGTCCTCATCTGCTTGTGTCCTGCACCATTTCTAACACTACCCAAATTAGCAGACAAGTCAGAGAGCAAGGATGGCTGTTGATGCAAAGGCAGGACAGAGAAAGGCAGAGAGCAGATGGAGGGAGCAAGTGAAGACATCCAGAATGGCAACAAAGATAGCCTTCTTTCCTTCCTTTCATGACTTGCACTTAAGAGTTTTGGATAGGTGGGCATATATATATTTGGCTTTTTAATAATGGCCATTCTGATTGGTATGAGATGATATCTCATTGTGGTTTTGATTTGCATTTATCTAATGATTAGTGATGTTGAGCTTTCTTTCATATGCTTGTTGGTCGCGTGTATGTCTTCTTTTGGTAAACGTCTGTTCATGTCCTTTGCCCACTTATAATTCAGGTATACATGTGCAGGATGTATAGATTTATTACATAGGAAAATGTGTCATGGGGAGTTGTTGCACCTATTATTTCATCACCCAGATGTTAAGCCTAATATTTATTGGTTGTTTTTCCTGATCCTCTGCCTCCTCCCACCATCCACTCTCCAATAGGCCCCAGTGTGTGTTATTCCCCTCCACGTGTCTGTGTGTTCTCATCATTTAGCTCTCACTTATGAGAACGTGTGGTGTTTGGTTTTCTGTTCATGCATGAATTTGCTAAGGATAATGGCCTCCAGCTCCATCCATGTCCCTACAAAGGACATGACCTCATTTTTTTTCCTGTGGCTATGTAGTATTCCATGGTGTATATGTAACATGTTTTCTTTATCCAGTCTATCACTGGTGGGCATTTGGGTTGATTCCATGTCTTTGCTATTGTGAATAGAACTCCAATGAACATATGCATGGTTGTGACTTTATAAGAGTATTATTTATATTCCTTTGGGTATATACCTAGTAATGGGATTGCTAGGTTAAATGGTATTTCTGACTAAATAGGTCTTTGAGGAATCACTACACTGTCTTCCACAATGGTTGAACTAATTTACACTTCCACCAACAATGTGTAACTGTTTTTTTTCTCCACAACCTCACCAGCATCTATTATTTTTTTGGATTTTTAATAATTGCCATTCTGATTGGTGTGAGATGGTATCTCATTGTGGTTTTGATATGCATTTCTCTAATGATTAGTGATATTGAGCTTTCTTTCATATGCTTGTTGGTCGCATGTATGTATTCCTTTGATAAGTGTCTGTTCATGTCCTTTGCCCACTTTTTAAATGGAGTTGTTTGTTTTTTTTTTTCTTATAAATTTTGAGTTTCTTATAGATGGTGGATATTAGATCTCTATCAGATGCATAGTTTGCAAAAATTTTCTCCCTTTCTGTAGATTGTCTGTTTACTCTATTGATAGTTTATTTTGCTGTGCAGAAGCTCTTTGGTCTAATTAGATCCCATTTGTCAATTTTTGCTTTTGTTGGAATTGCCTGTGACATCTTCATCATGAAATCATTGCCTATGCCTGTGTCATGAATGGTATTGTCTAGGTTATCTTCCAGGGCTTTTACAGTTTTGAGTTTTACATTAAGGTCTTTAATTCATCCTGAGTTAATTTTTGTATATGGTATAAGGAAGGGGTATAGTTTCAATTTTCTGCATAGGGTTAGCCAGTTCTCCCAGAACCATTTATTGTATAAAAATTCCTTTCTCCATTGCTTGTTTTTGTCAGGTTGATCAAAGATCAGATAGTTGTAGGTGTATGGTCTTAGTTCTGGGTTCTCTGTTCTGTTCTACTGATCTACGTGTCTGTCTTATACCGGTACCATGCTGTTTTCGTTACTGTAGCCCTGAAGCATATTTTGAAATTGGGTAGTGTGATACCTCCAGCTTTGTTCTTTTTGCTTAGAATTGCTTTGTCTATTCAGGTTCATTTTTGGTTCCATATGAACTTTAAAATCTTTTTTTCTAGTTCTGTGAAGAATGTCAGTGGTAGTTTAATGGGAGTAGCATTGAATCTGTAAATTGCTTTGGGCAAGATGGCCATTTTAACAATATTGATTCTTCCTATCTGTGAGCATGGAATGTTATTGCATTTCTTTGTGTCATCTCTGATTTCTTGGAGCAGTGGTTTGTAGTTCTTTTTGTAGAGATCTTTCCATTCCCTTGTTAGCTGTATTCCCAGGCATTTTATTCTTTCTGTGGCAATTGTGAATGGATGTTCTTTCGTGATTTGGCTCTCAGCTTGGCTGTTGTTGATGTATAGAAATGTTAGCAATTTTTTCACATTGATTTTGTATCCTGAGACTTTGCTGAAGTTGCTTATCAGCTTAAGAAGCTTTTGGGCTGAGATGATGAGGTTTTCTAGACATAGAATCCTGTCATCTGCAAACAGAGATAGTTTGACTTCCTCTCTTCCTATTTGAATGTACTTTATTTCTTTCTTTTGCCTGATTTCACTTCCAGAGCTTCCAATACTATGTTGAATAAAAATGGTGAGAGAACACATTCTTGTCTTATACCAGTTTTCAAGAGGAACATTTCCAGTTTTTGTCCATTCAGCATAATAATGGCTGTGGGTTTGTCATATATGGCTCTTATTATTTTGAGGTATTTTCCTAGAATATCTAGTTTATTGAGAGTTTTTAACAAGAAGAGATGTTGAATTTTATCAGAAGCCTGTATATTTTCCCCAAATATTCACTCATCTTCCGTTCTTCATTTTCACAGAGCATCTAGAGTAATCTTACAAACTTGTAAATCTGATCTGATCTCTTCTCTTCTCTGCTTAAAACTGCCACTAATTTGCCATTGAAAGCCAAGTGTAATCCATCCATGTCAACCTCTATATTCTTACCCAAGCCACTTTATTCCTGGCTCCCAACCTCAAGTCATACCTCCCACACATCTTCCCTCCCTTCTTTAAAAAGCCACACTTATGTCCACTCTAGGGCCTTTGTTCTCAACACTTTGTTCATGATTTTCCTAGGGTTGTTCAAATATCTGTTCCTCCTTATCTCTTCAGGCTGTAGCTCCAATACTATGTTGACAGAAAACCATTTGTGACTATCCACTCTAAAGTATACCTCATGGCAGACACTGTTGGCTTTCTACCCAATATTTTATCTTCTCTTGGCTTTCAAATGGACAAAACTGCATCTTTTCATTGGACACGTCACTACCCAACTTAAAGACTACATTTCACATCCTCTTGGAGGCATGTAAGACCAAGTAACTTAATTCAGAGTAATGAGATGTGAGAATAAGTGTCCTGTAGGAATACTAGGCAGTCTTCCAGAGGGATGAGTTATTTCCTTGTCCTCATTATTGCCCATCTTGCTGCTTGGAAGAGAGATGTGATGGCTAGAATTCTCCAGTCATCTTGAACCATGAGGACAAGGTTGGTACCTTAAGGATGAATTAAAGACTAAAAAGCTGGAAAGATGCAAGATCTCTAATGATCAGGCCTGAACTTTTCAGCTGTAAAATATTTGTTCAATGAGTTTAAAGCATTATTGGATGTTCTTTTTTCCTATCTCTTTTTCTTGAAGCTCTCAATTCTTCACATTATTTCTTCATTTATTTCTTTCATTGTACTTACCACTATCTGAAAGCATCCCATTTATGGATTTGTTCAGTTATGCATCACTTTTCTCCCCTCACTGGAGGACAAGGCTTATATCAGTCTTACTCACTAAGTTATCTCCAGCCCCTAAAACAGTACCTGATGCAAAACACAGGCATTCAATAACTACTTTGAATGAATGCACAATTTTTCTTTACCTTAGTTTTACTGCAGATAGGAATGTTTACCTGTGAGTCCAATTTTCTTAATGATTTTCTTATTCTCTACTGGAATGGTTACAGTGAAGAACTCAGCCACTATGACTGTTCAGAATCAATGTAAAAAAAATTCTAAAGTGGAATGACTGACTTTATATTTGGTTCCTTGAAAGGCCGGGACTCTGTTGGAACCTAGGACCTAAAACTTATGTAGTCATATACTGTCACTGTATCAATCGGCAGCCAGAAATTAAATTTCTGTATTAAGTTGGTCTTATACCTTTTACAAGGACCAATTTGGGACTTTTAAAATATAGATTCTTAGAGGAGGAAACTGCTGATAAAAATCTACAACAACTGCCTGAAGGTCAGTATACATGTACATTTAGGATTTAATCCTTTGGGGCTCTTTTGCAATAATTAATACTATGGGGATTTTTTCCTTCAAGATAAAATATTTCTGTAACTCTTAATGAGTATACTCTGAAGCTTGTCTACAGTGCAGTCTTTTCAACCCCATATCATGTAATTCAACTCTAACTTTGTCCACTCAATTTCATTTTTAGTCTTCTGGTGGCAATGAAGGAAGGAATGTGTATTTGTTGATTGTTTCTGAGTCAGAGGCTCTTTAACTATCTGGATTGCTCTAGCTGATTTGGTTTGGTTTAGGTTTGCTCCCACAAACTAAAGGGGCTATTGACAGAGGTGCTTTGGATGTGGATTTGTGAATGTAGCTGGATTCTCAATCTATATCCTTCATTAATATATATTTATGGGTATATTTATAATAAGATTTGCAAGAGCTAACACTTACTTAGCATGTATTAGGCACTTGTCTAAACCCATTTCATATGCGGTCTAACTCAACCATCTTACCAAGAGGTACTAGTTTCATCTCCCATTTTACAGATAAGAAAATTAGGATAAAGAGAGGTACCTCAACAAAGCTGGTCAAGGTCATAAGGAAAACAAGCAGCACAGCTAGGTTTTCAACTCTGGTCATCCTGACTCCAGAGTGTATGCTGTCCCTCATCATGTTCTCTTTCCATCTAAAAATAAAATCTTACTTTGTGAAACACTTTTATATGTGAGACCTTATTTGATTATTAAAAAGCTGTGTTCAGGAGAGCAAGACAGACAGTAATATCTTCATTTTGAGAAATCAGAACATGGAGATACCAAGAAGTCAAATGTTTTACTTATGGTCATAGAAAATTCAGGATCAGTGCCTGTAGTGCGACCAGCAGAAACTTTCCAGCCAGTTAATCTATGTCAAATGTAGGCTCTGTTATTACTGGTTATGTGCTTGGAATGTCATGTTACTTCTTTGAGCTGTAGTTTCATCATCTCAGCACCCATACGATGAGATGTAGGGCAGGGTTTCTTCATCTTGGTGCTATTACCATTTGGACTGGAGACAATTATTTGTTGCGAGGAGCTGTACTGTGCATTTTAGGAGGTTAAGCAACATTCCTGGCTTCTATTCATTAGATGCCAATAGCATAACCTTTTCCACCTTTTCACCCCTAGCTATGACAACCCAACATATCTCCCAGTATTACCAAATGATCACCTTGGGGGTAAATAGCCCCTAGTTGAGACCACTATCTCTGCCTCACAGTGTATTTTCAGGTATTAAAGACAATATATATAAAGTGATGGGTACATAGTGTGTCCTTTGTGAATGTGCACTAGTATTAATTATACTTGAGCTTAGCTCACTCTTTGACCAGTGTTTTTTCCATAGTAATAAGGACAGCACTTTCACAGATTGTTGGAGGCATCAAATGAATCAGTATATGTGAAAACAACTGATTGTTATTTAAAACTCATGTGCCATATTGAAGGAAGATCGAACTCTGAAGAGTAATAGATGAATTGAAATGCTTCATTCTTTGCAATGCTCAAGTCAATATTCCATGTTGCACTTGCTTAAAGCAATAGAAAGTCCAGAATATACACACATGTACACACACCCAGCCCCAAGCTAATTCTCTAGTTCACATTATGGGCACAAGTCTTGGCTCTGGACTGAGTACTGCTACTTTTAGTTATAATTACAGTGATTTCTAATTTATCTATAATTAGAGTTTTGAGTTCTATGGAAACCAAAAGCTCTGGATCATTTTTTCAGATTCACTTCCTATCACAGCTTCCCAAGAGGCATTTTTGCACAGAGCCATCTATCTGCTTTTGATCATTATAGGAGTTTAGGCAAAGATAGTTGCAAAATATTGGTCCTGGTCTAGCTATTTCTGGTCTCCTTTCTCTACCAGTAGTTGAACAAAAGAAATAAGGGCAGTTTGTGTCACAGGATGCCCTGTGGAATACTGTGAAGAGAAGAAGACCTATCTAACAGCACCTTTTGCTGGCAGAGCAATTGGAGACTCCATTCAGCAGCCTAAAAAAGTTTTGAGTAGGTTACTTTTTTCCACAACTTTCTGTTGTAACAGCAATGTCTCTGAATACCTTCAGGCTCTTTTCACTTCCTATTTATTTAACAGACAAAGGCAACAGGGGATCCCCAACTGCACTGGCATCATTCCTCGTGGATTTTCCATTTCTACACTTTGCCGTATGAAGAAACAAATGAAAGCACTCATGCCCAAAACACTTTAATAGCTTGCATCATAGACAAAGAAAACCTTGCCAAGCTGCGGGCATTTCTGCCTTGGCTCTGCTCCTAAACAACCCCCATTTAAAAAATTTTTGTATGTTCCCTATTTTATTCCTTACAAATGTCTGTCCCAAATTTGTCCTTTGGTAATTGCAGTCTCTTCCTTTCTGCTGGCTCCTTTTCTCTTATTATCCAATTGTTTAATTCTAATTCCTAGAATATCACTCACTTCTAACCTCTTGAAATTTAGCCTCCACCTTAATCATCCTGCTAAAATTGATCTCTCAAAGGCTATCAGTTAATAGACTCCTACATATAGCCTGAAGTCTACCAAAACTGAGTCATCCACCATTCCCTTTGCGTGGTATCTTACATCTGCACCTTTTCCTAGAGTGTCAATATTGTCAACATGCTCATATTCCATTCTAGTTCACCAAGACTGTCATTAGCTGCCAGGGTTCCTTTGTGCAAATTAGAAAATGACAGCTCCTTCTCTAAGTCAATGGTTCTCAAACTGTGGATCCCAGTACTAGCAGTGTCAGTTTCACTTGGGAACTCTGTCGAAATGCAAATTTCAGCCCTGCTTGGACCTACTGAATCAAAAACTTTATGGGTAGAGACCAGTAATCAGCTTTAACATGCCCATTGAGTGATTCTGATGGATGCTAAGGACGGAGAACATTGCTCCAGATGAATGGTGCCAGAGTTGCCAACAGGAGAGGACGGTGGGATTTCAGCTTCTGTTGGCATCCCTCAACCAGGCTCCCTTGGTGGAATGGTCCTCCCTTACCTCTGCAGATATATACAGCCTGCCTAATACATTTTACTTATTACTCCAATAGACATTAAAATTAATATTTTAATAGACCCAAGAAGAAAAACCATAAAAGGGTCACCATAAATATTGGAAAGCATTTTATAAAATGTATACAGTTCTTTTTGAAAATAAAAATTTGTAGTAAAATAGGAATAAATATTTTCTAAAGACATTACTTTACAATATAGATTCTGAAATGAGTGAAGATAAGACACTACTATATTTTTACTGAGTTTTGAAGATGCTAGCCCTTATCATTAGATAAGAAAAAAGAATGATCTATTAAAATTAAGAATAAAGGTACAAAGTTACTATTTTCAGTTAGTATAATTGTATGTCAGGAAACAAAGATTAATTTTCCAAATTAAGTAATGCTACTGGTTGCAACATTAACACATACAAATCAATAGCTTTCTTATGCATAAGCAATAACTATTTGAAGAAAAATTGACAAACTATGGTCTGAGCACCAAATCCAGCAAGCTAAGGATGGTTTTTACCATCCTTAATTTTTCTTTTTTTTTGAGACAGAGTCTTGCTCTATTGCCCAGGCTGGAGCACAGTGGCATGATCCTAGCTTACTGCAGCCTCAAGCTCCTAGACTCAAGCAATCTTCTTGCCTCAGACTCCTGAGTAGTGGGGACCATAGAAGTATACCTCCATACCCATTTTTTTTGTTTGTTTCTTCTTGTTTTGTAGAGATACAGTCTTGTTATGTTGCCTACGGTGGTCTAGAGCTCTTGGCCTCAAGCAATTTTCCTGCCCCTGGCTTCCAAAGTGCTAGGATTACAGGTGTGAGCTACTGTGCCCAGCCCCTAAGTGGTAGAGGGATTGTAAAACACACACACCCACATATGTATGTGACAGAGTCCTGAAAAAACCGCAACATTTACTATCTGGCCTTTACCAAAAAAAAATGTGCTGACCCCTGATTCAGAGAATATGATGTTCATATTTTATAACAAAAAGCAATAAGAATATCTAGGAAGAAAATAAGAAATGTGTGTTATCTAAATAAAGAAGACATAAAAATCAGATTGGGGACTAAAAAGAAGACTTGAATAATTGGAAAACAGAAGATTTTTGTTTTTTAGTGAGAAGACCCAATGACATCAATTCTTTCTAATTACGTTTGTAATCCCAACTACTCAGGAGGCTGAGTAGTTTATCTATTTAATCAATAATGTTCATTGAATTTTGATTTAAATTTTGAGTTAGGCATATTTTATCAAAAAATCATAAAAGCCTGTCTCATGTTTTAAATGTCGTAAATATACCGAAATCCTCTAAATGTACTGATCTGCCTCAGACATCTCCTCAGACTCCAGATGCATGTATCCAACTCCCTACTTAATATCTTCAATCAGATGACAAAAGATATCGTAAAAGAACACATCCAAGCAGAGCCCTGACTTTCTTCAAGCCACTCCACCTGCAGACTTCCTTATCTCATTTAGCAGCAATTCCAATCGTCCATTGGTTTAGACCAAAAATATCCTTGGAGTTTTTAAAGATTTCTTTCTTTTTCTAATACCCCACATTCGATCAGTCACAAAATACTTCCAATTTTACCTTGAAAACATATTCAGATCCTGTCTACCTCTTATAACCGCCACTGCCATCACCCTGGTCCAAGCTACTATCATCTCTCTACCTGGATTACAGCTGCAGTCTATTAACTGCTCTCTTGTATCTGCTGCTACCTCAGAGTATTCTCTTAAAAGAGCAGTCAGGTCATTTCTATTATTTTTTATTTTTATTTTTTATTATTATGGGGGTAGGGAATGGAGTCTTGCTCTGTCACCCAGGCTGGAGTGCGGTGGGTGCAATCTCAGCTCACTGCAACTTCCACCTTCTGGGTTCAAGTGATTCTCCTGCCTCAGCCTCCCAAGGAGTTGGGATTACAAATGTTCACCACCACGCCCAGCTAATTTTTGTATATTTAGTAAAGACGGGGTTTTACCATGTTGGCCAGACTGGTCTTGAACTCCTGACCTCAAGCAATCCACCTGCCTCAGCTTCCCAAAGTGCTGGGATTACATGCGTGAGCCACCATGCCCGGCTTCATTTCCTTTAAAACTTAAGGCATATCATGTAACTCTACTGGATAAAACCTTCTCATAGTTTCCCACATTGAGCAAGGTAAATGCCAGCATCCCTACAATGGCCTTCAATGTCTGACACCATCTGGCCTCCATCCCCCTCTGAACCTGTACCCTGATACTCTCCCCATTTTTTCACTTTAGACCCATTGGCATCTTTGTTATTTTTCTGAGAAACAAGGTGCATACTCATATCCACAGCTTTGTGCCTGCTCTTTGTTCCACATAGAATGTTCATCCCCCAAATAGCTAATTTTGCCTCCTTGAAATCGCCAATCAAATGTCACCTCACTGATGCCTCACTTAAAACCATGCCTCCGGGGCCCCTGGCACCCCGCTTTCCTTTACCCTTCTCTAGTTTCCTCCAAGTTCTAATTACCTATAGATTGTCTGTATCCTCTACCAAAAATGTGGGCTCCACAAATGCAAGGACTTTTTCTGTTTTGTTTTCTACCATATCTCCAGGGCCTAGTATGGTATATGGCACATGGTAAAATTTTCAATAAATAGTTGCTTAATGAATGAGGAATGTGTGGGAAAATTCTGTAAAACCATACTGAGGAGAATTAGCTTTACCAAACAAAAGGAATTATGAAACTGTGCTATATAAAACATTTTGTACTACACAGGAGTCTCAATTTCAATGGAACTGAAGAAAATGAAAAACTAGAACCAAATAGAAATAGAAATTTAGTACATGGTAAACGTGGCATTTTAAGCCAACGGGAAAAAGATGTAAAATTCAAGAAAATGTTTGAGAACAAATTGAAAGAAAAATCAAGCTGGGTCTTTATTTCTTATTCCAAGATAAACACAAAACCCTGAAAATTTTTGAAAAGAATTTGAAGGCTTTTAAAAGTATATATTCTGATGGTGATTCAGGCAGAAGCAGGCAGAGAAGCATGGCTGACAGAAAAATAAACAACAACAGCAACAAAAATAAGCCTTCCAGATGTGCAGCAAAGCTTCTACAGTGGGAATAGAAACACATTCAGAGCTCTCAAAATGGACTGGAGAAATTACCAAGTGTGCAAGAGGGAGAAATTTTGAATTGCCAAGAGGATAAAATAACTAATGAGACCTTACCCATTTCTTTACTCTGGTTCTTACTTTGACAAGGTCTCACTCTGTCACCCAGGCTGAAGTGCAGTGACATTGTCTCAGCTCACTACTGCCTCAATCTCCCAGGCTCAAGCGACCCTCCCACTTCAGCCACCCAGAGGACTGGGATTAGAGGCATGAGCCACCATGCCTAGCTTTTTTTCGGCTTCACTGAGTTATACTTGACAAGTAAAAAAATTGTATGTACAAGAGGGGTGCAATGTGATGTTTTGAGGTATATATATAGACATTGTGAAATGACTATTGCAATCAAGCTAATTAACATATCACCTCACATAGTTAACTAGTGTATATGTATGTGGTAAGAATACTTACAATAAAAATTCTTAGAAAATTTCACATATACAGTGTTGTATCATTCGCTACAGTCACCATGCTGTGCAGTAGATCACCAGAGCTAATCCATTTCTAATGTCTGAGTCATTTTCCAGTGCCAGAGCCTTTGGTCAATAGTTTCATAAAAGGTGTATC
This sequence comes from Cheracebus regulus, assembly GCA_963574635.1. Classification (NCBI taxonomy): domain Eukaryota; kingdom Metazoa; phylum Chordata; class Mammalia; order Primates; family Pitheciidae; genus Cheracebus; species Cheracebus regulus. Next base: position 65,009 of record CAUYQU010065239.1, on the reverse strand, counting down.
AGGAGAAGGTCTCATTAAACAGGATTTATATGCAAAGTAGATTTTGACTACATTTAGAACTAATGCTTAGAAATAACTAACCTGAATCAGAAAGCAGTCCTTTCTCTGAAAAGAATAACTTTCTTATCTCTGAGCAAAAAAGCTTTGCTAATCAATATCTTAAGGACTGCCATTTCCCATTTACTGGTCAGCAAAATGAAGTTAATTTTCCATCATTGAGAATGAAGCCATTCAAGGGAAACCACAAATACGCTGGCCTCTGGCCTTCTTGGGAGAATCAAACGAAAAAACTGGCTTTCTAGAGAAGTGCTAATGTCAGTAACCCGGGGCTACTATGAAAGTGACAAACAAATCAATTAGCTTGGTGTAGAGCACGACCTTGGGCTCTGAAACAGAGAGACTTCTGAGAACTGCCAGATGAGCCTCCTTCTGAAAAGCAGTGTTTTTGGGAAGAACGAGGCAAGCATAGGTTCTAATTCTGGCTCTGATACTTAATACTTCTGTAACTGCAGGCAAGTGCCTACCTATCTACTGGACTTCTGGAAATATTAGACAAAACAGAATATTCAATTAATTAACCTCTATTTAGTGCTTTCTATGCAGCCGACGTGTTTGGTGCTAGGAACACAGGGATGTGCAACAGAAAAAAACAGAAAAGAACTTTATGGAGAGTTCACATAATCAGATATTTCACAAGTAAACAAGTAAATGGTATAATTATGGATGGGGGCTAAAGTCATGAAATAGAGAATAACTGGGTAGGAATAGTAGGGGCACCACCTGACATAGTATAGCTGCAGCTCTGCTTAGCATATTCCAAGAAGAAAAAGCTGTAAGTGCAAAGATGCCCTGAGGAGACAAAAGCTTGCCACATGGAAGGAAACAAGTGTGGCTGGAGCGTGGGGAATGAGGCACAGAGTGGTGTAAAATGCAGTTTTTGAGGCTGACACTGACTGACTCCCATTCTGCCCTTGTTTGCTCCTGACAACATCTTTGCTTACCTTGCATGAGGCTGGCCGTGTGACACAGCTCTAGCCAATGAGATGAGGCATAATTCCCAGTGGAGAGCCTTTCTCTCTGAATTGAAAACAGTATCAAACTCTTACATTTGCCCTTTATACTTCTTTCTCCTTGCCCAGACAGTGATGTAGTAGCTGGAGATGCAGCAACTATCTTGTGACCATAAAGACAAAAACTCCATGATCAACAGAGCATAGAAGAAAGACAGAAGGGCCTTGGGTTCTTGGATGAGTCTCTTGATTATCTGCTTGGACTTCCTACTTTAGAAAAAACTGTTACACAAGAAAAGTTGATTTCTTCATTTACTGACCCATTTTGTTGAATTTTCTTTTACCTAACACATAACCACTATTCCTAGTTATAGAGTTTAACAGAAGACAGACCAAGCATGGCAAGCAGTGTAGAATTTAAGAGTTATAAGCACATATAAAGCAGCCAATTACATTCAATGGCACACTTTAGGTTTTCAATAAATGATTATTGCTACTATTAAAATGGCAATATTTACAGATTTGATGCTTATTTAGAAAATAAAAATCTTAGGCCAGATTTTCTACTACTACAAATATTTTTTTTCCAAAGTCTTCTCTATTCTCTTCTCCAAAGCAAAATCTCAGAAAATTACCCGTAATGTACATTGAGTCAATACTAGTGCATTATGCTACATTAGGTGCCAGTAATTAAACTGACACCATCTGGACTGAAACATGTTGTCTTTGCCTGATGTCAAAAGAGCAAAGACAGCAGAACTCATATTCAGTGTGCTGGAAACTTCTAAGTATCAATCCACAGAAGGCTGCTGAGGTTGAGAAAGTATAATCCCAATAGTCAAATAGCTCAGAGTCCTGGAATTGGCCAGTAAGCCTGAAGGAAGAAACAAACACAGCTTACAGTCTCAGGAGGTATCACTTCCCAATAGGTGAGAAGTAAAAAACTGGCATCTTTCTTCTGCTTGCCAGCACAGACAATCCTCAAATGGAATGCCTGAGAAATGGGATAAAGTGGAAATCTGAACTTCCATAGTTGTAATGTGAGGCCCCTAGCAACTTGCATCAGAATTATCATCAGACTGTGATATATACAATACAATGTAATATACATATATAATCTGAATGTTTAGATGCAGTGGCATAGGAGAGTATCTGCAGAAGATTCTCTTCCATCTCTCATCTGGTTGAGAATAGCTATAGAAATATTGTTTGTAAGTTGTAAGATCCATAAAATAAGTTTACAAAAACTGTTTGAAGTTTCTTCATTGGACAGCATAAATATATACATACATATGTTTACACACACAGATATGTATGTTTGTATACCTATTTGATGTATGTGTATGTTACATTTACATAGATATAGATACATGTGTATGTGTATATATATTCATGCATACATATATTTATAAGTATCATAAATTCATCTCTGCAAATTACCAAAGATGGCAGCAGATGTTGTTTAATATAAGTTTGAGAATAAAATTCTGCTGAGATAAAAGTTATCTGTAAAATTAAGTAAAAATCATCATGGCAGTGGGCCCCAAGCCCAAAGAAGGTGAGTAGGGAAGCCTCATGGGTAAAGTAAATATGACCCTACCTGGAGTCTAATATCTGGAATTCAAGACTTGGAAAAATCACTTTATCATCTCACTCATGCCCAACCAAGTGGGTTAAAACTTCAAAAATACCCCTCTACCTTGAAATTTCACTGGAAACACCTTATAGTCAATTCACCTGCCAATGAGCCTGATGTGCTGCTTGTACTTACCCCATCACAGGGAAAAGATCCTCAATGTGAAAGCTACAAACGTGTTGGGGAGAAAGGACAATGGCCACCTGTGCAGAAGCCACCATTCCTCTTTCTCTGTTCTCCACCACCTTTAGTCGCCTTGGGGCAAAGCTGTCTAGTGTTGACACATCTTAATTTTGAAAATTTGACTCCAAACAGGATCGTATGCATTGTTCATAAGGATATATTACACACGTGTTTATACACTTTGTGAAATGAATTATTATGAATATGCAGTATGCATAGGAAATTCACCAAAATCTTGCTTCCTGCTGACTTGCTAGCTAGGAAAGCTGAGCTTTTTGGAAATTTAGAAAGCAAACTAATTTACAAAATAGATAACAAGGGCTTCCACATGATTCTCAAGTTTAACTTTCAATTTACAAGTCTTTCATCTGTCCTCACTTTTCATCTGCCCGTCTTATCTTCAACATCATTTGAACCTAAACAGTTCTGTCGACATGAAGATTCTGAAGAATTGCCTAAAGCCTTTCCAAAAGTACAAAACTGTCTATTTGGTTATTTTAAGGTACTTTTAACTGTAAGACAATGGTCTCTGGACACCTGTCATAGATCATATGGATTAGTGAAATTCATTCAGCTCAGGCGTAACCTGAAATATGAATAGTAGCGGTAGTAATGGTAATAGTCATAGTAGTAATAGTCACCATGTCAATCACTTTACATACATTTTCTCACTAAATTATTTTTACATTCTGCAAGATAGTCATTTAAAAGCTGATGAAACTGGCTCAGATTTATCAAACCACATAACTAGTGTATGTCAGTGACAGAAATGAACTCAGGTTCATCTCACTTCACAGTTCATGCTCTTACCTCCCTCTCTACGTTATTTCTAGAGAGACAAATCATGGTAACTTGCAGGTTGCACAAAAGCTATTGTGGAAACCACTGGACCAAGATTATTGGTACCTTTACCTACAGATGCTAAAGCCACGGCTCAGAGTGATCCAAGAGTAGACAGGCAGGTTGAAACACTGATACAGGAGAACCATACACCCTACCTGAAGCACAGTGCAGCTAAGACACTTCTGTAGCAGAAGGACACACTGGCATATGTGGTAATGAGATAGACGGACTCTAAGCAGGAAGAACTGACAACCACTGGGGAAAAGAGCAAAACAAAGTGACAGGTGACATCCAGGTGTAGACAGAGATGCTAATCTGGAATGTAGCACAGAGAGGTCAGGTGCCACATGCATAACCTTGAGCATTATCAGCACTCAGATAATTGTAACAACACACCTGAAGTGTCAACTTCTAGGAGAATTCTTACACATGATATATAACAGAGAATGTTGTTCACCAGACCAGGTGGCTTTGTAGAACACAGAATAACCAATCTCTTAAAATTATTTTTAACTAAATAATTTCTGCAGATTTTATGTTAGATTCAATGCATTTCAACTATCAGCTTTTGTCTTTGAAAACTACATAATCTTGAGGGAAGATAGACACATCAGCAGCTGCTGGAATCTACAACAAAACATGCCACAAGTATTGTTCAATATTCTCCAAGACTTGCACATCAGGCTTGTATTGATAAGCTTGGAACTATATCTATTACTGTGTAACATAAGTTGCACAATAGGTTTGCATTCATGCATGCATTCATTTATTTAGCCAATATTTCTTGAGCATCTATTAAATGTCATCACTGTACATATACTTACAGTCCATCTAGGGTGGAGAGAACATTTTTAAAATATAGAAATATATGTTTAATTGTAAATGTGATTAGTGCTACAAAGAAGTCCAGGATGCTATGGGAATTCAATGTAGGGGATCTAAAACAGGCCTAATTGTGTGTAATTTAAATTAAGACTTGAATGGGAGTTTTGCTTTTGGTCTGTAAGGAAGAAGGTGTGAATCTTTGAAGGAGAGAAATAGAATATGCAAAGTTCTGGAAGGAGAAAGTTGAGACTTCTGATACATGGAAATGTGGCTGGAGTGTGAAGAGAGGGAAGGAAGAGTGCTGTTAGATAGACTGGAGAGATGGATTAAGAGGAAAGCCATCATCAATCACATTTGGCATTTCAGACTAATCTAAGGACACTGAGAGGTCACATGGAGGGTTTTAAGCTCAGGTATGACATAGTAATAACAAGCCAGGAGTTTTTCTGTATATGTTAACTTTACAATCTGTCACCTCTACAGTCCTCCCTGGTAGGTAAACTGATCACCTCTATCAGATTGGGATGTTCAGCCTTAGAAAATTTCAGTAACTAATGTTGGACAACCAGCAAAAAAGCTGAACTGGGATTCACACCAGGCAGTCTGGCTCCAGAACCAAGCTGAACTGTTACCTGACATTGCCTCTAATGAGCAGTTTTGTGCTTCAGAGGGCAGCAGCTTGTGAAACATGTTCCATACATATTTCTTCAGTTGGATGTCAGTGAATGAGCGTAGAATAGGATTTCCAGAAGAAATCACTGGGCATCTATTTGCCTTGGCTGTGTATAAGCTGGTGGAAGCCTTTTGACAAATGTGAACATCACAACCAGAAGTACTTTCTGCACCTATTAGACATTTTGCACTTAAAAGCCTCTGCAAAAAATGGAAGGCAGTCCATATTTCAGCAACTTCCATTAAGCTGTCATGTACCGTTCCCACATTTTCTGCCATATGGCAAACCAGATTAATAAGATCTTCTTTACTTCGTGAAAGTGCTCTTCTCTCATCTACCCAGTCATCCTGTATTCTACTCCTGATGTCATAGTGCAATAATTTGAAGGTGAGATGTACAAGGTCAAACCCAAATCTTGGGCCCTCAGGTGGTTCTGAATCTTATCAACTGTAGCCAATGTTTAATAAAGGCTGGAAACATACTGAGGTTTTTGCTTTCCTGGAAAACCACCCACTATGGAAAACTCTTCCCCACCTAACCCCTCAGTGTGAGAAACAAGGAGAATATAATACAAAAAGCTAACTGTTTAGTTGTGTTTTGTGTATTTTTGTGTATTTCAGTATATGGAAAATTCAGAGAATATAGATATTGAACTCTACAATAAGTCTATTTTAATGAAGCATTTTAAGCTGTTGAAAGTTTTTTCAAAATCTATTTTTTAAATAAGTAATATATTTGCAATACAAATATAATTTTTCACTCATCCTACTAAAAATTATATGCATATACACACATCTATACATATATGCACATATGTATACATATGTACATATATAGAGAGATATATGTGTACATACATATGCACATATACTTGTGTATATGGAAACAGAGTTTCAATTATTCCTCCTACTCTGTCACTCGTTCTCACCAAACCTCTCCAAAATAGATAAGTTCTGTTAGTTTCTTCTGTATCCATCCAGAGATTGAGTTTTTTTCCTCATTCTTACACAAAAGAGCATACTATGCACACTGTTCTGAAGTTGTTGTTTTTCATATAAATATTTAGAAAGCTTCTTCACTTTTCTTTAAACCATTTGTCATGTATGATTATTGAGCATGTGGCTAGAACAACTTTTTGTCTTTTAATAGCTTTATTGAGATAGTACTCACATCACATAATTCACTCATTTAAATTGTGTAATTCAGGCCAGGCACAGTGGTTCAGGTTTGTAATCCCAGCAATCTGGGGAAGGCTGAGGCCAGAGGAGTGCTTGACCCAGGAGTTCAAGACCAGCCTGGGAAACATACAGAGACCCTTTCTCTACAAAAAATAAAAATAAACAAAATTAGCCAGACGTGATGACATGTAGACAGGAGGATCTCTTGAGCCCAGGAGTTCAAGACTGCAGTGAGCTGTGATCACACCATTACACTCCAGCCTAGCCAACAAAGCAAGATCTCATCTCTAAATTAAAAAAAAAAAATCTGTAAAATTAAAAATAAATTGTACAATTCAGTGTTTTTAGTATATTCACAGAATTAGGTTTAATCACCACAATCCAATTTTAGAATATTTTCATCACCCGCCCCCCCCATGCTCATTAGTAGTCAGTCCCCATTCACTCCCTCAAACTCCTCTCCTTTAGTCCTAGGAAATACTGATATATTTTTTATCTCTACAGATTTGCCTATTCTTTACATTTAATTTAAATGGAATCAACCCATTTGTAGTCTTTTGTGAATAGCTTCTTTCATTTAGTATAATGTTTTCAAGATTCATCCATGTTGTCGCATGTAGTAGTCAAACATTTGTGTTTGAGCTTCTGTAGATTTCATGTTTCTTGGGTTTATACAAAGGAGTGGAATTGCTGGGTCATATGGATAACTCTGTGTTTAACATTTTGAGAAACTGCCAAATTGTTTTCCAAGGACACTTTACTATTTTACACTTTCATGAGCAATATATGAGGTTTCCAACTTCTCCACATCTTCATCAACACTTAATATTGTCTCTTTTTTATTATAGCCAGCCTAGTATATGTGGAATGGTATATCGTGGTTTTGATTTTCTTTTTCCAAATGACTAATGATTTTGAGTTTCTTTTCATGTGCTCACTGGCTTTTTGTATGCTTTATGAGTAATGTCTATTCAAATCCTTTCTCTATTTTTAAAATGGGTTGTTAGTCTTTTTATTAGCAAGTTGTAATAATTTTTATATATACTAAAGTCCCTTATCAAACATACAATTTGCAAACATTTTATCCCATTCTGTTGATGGTATCATTCGTGACACAGAAGTTTTTAAATTTGCTGAAGTCAAATCTGTATATTTTTATTTGTTTGTTCTTGGTGTTGTATCTAAGAAATCATTTCCTAACCCAGATTCATGAAGATTTACTGCTACATTTTCATCTAAGGGTTTTATAGTTTTAACTATAGATCTTTGATCCATTTTGAGCAAATTTATGTCTTTGATTTATTTTGAGTGAATTTGCTTGTATGGTGAATGAAAGAAGTTCAACATCATTCTTTTATGTACATGGATATTCAGTTGACCCTATATCATATTTTGAAAAGACTCTTTCTCCATTAAATTGGCACCTTTGTTGAAAGTCAATGTAAAGGTTTAGTTTTAGATTCTCAATTCTCTCCCACATTGAGTTATATTTCTATTTTTAATGCTAGTTCTACACTGTCTTAATTACTATTTTCTGGTAGTAAGTTTTAAAATTAGAAAGTGAGAATCTTCTTACTTTATTTTTCTTTGTTAAGATTGTTTTTGTTATTCTGGGCCCCTTGCACTTTCATATGAATTTGGAATTGGCTTGTCAGTGTCTGGAAAAAAAAAAAAAATAAGCCAGGTGGGATGTTGTTAGGGATGGCATTGAGTCTGTAAGTCAACTTTCAGAATAAGCCTTCTTAACAAAGTTAAGTCTTCTGATCCATGTATATGGATTGAATCCATTTACTTAGATTTTTAATTGCTATCAACAGTGTTTTTATTTTTCACTGCATAAGCCTTACCTCTGTTTTCTTTATTTCTAAATATTTTATTCTTTTTGATGCTATCATAAATAGAATTGTTTCTTAATTTCATTTTTGAATTGTTGATTGCTAGTCATAGAATTACTGTTAACTTTTGCATATTGAGCTTATATACTGTAAACTTATTGAACTCATTAATTAGCTCCAATACATTTTCAGTTGATTTCTTAGGATTTCTAAATATGAGAGATCATGCCGTTTATAAAGAGAGAGAGTTATGATTCTCCTTTTCTGATCTAGACATCTGTAATTTATTTGGCTGATTTATTTCCCTGGCTAAAATGCACAGTGAAATATTTATTAGAAATGCTGAAAGCAAACATTCTTGCCTTGATCCTGATCTTAAGAAGAAAGCATTCAGTTCCTCACCATTAACTATTATGTTAGCTATCAGTTTTTCATTAGATATAATTTATCAGGTTGAAGAATTTACCTTCTATTTCTAGTTTAACATTTTTTAATCAAGAAAGGGTGTTTGAGCTTATGAAATATTTTATCTGTAAATATTTGACAAACACTCTCATGATTTTAAAAAAGTTTTTTGAAATAATCATGTGGGTTGTGTCCTTAATTGTATTAATATGGTGCATTATACAGATTGACTTTTGGATGTTAAACTAGCCTTACATTCTTGGGATAAATTCCACATGATCATGGTTTATATAATTCTTCTCATATGTTGTTGGATTTGGTTTGCCCCTCTTCCTATTTTTAGAGCTGTATATCATTCCAGTGTGTAAATAGTTTACTTGTCCACTTCCATATTGATAGACACTGGAGTTTTTTAATTGGTTACTGTTTACAAATAATGCTGCAATGAGTCAGCCCATATGTATGTTATTTCAGAAGTAGAATTGTTATTATCAAAGAACTATTTTGCTATATATTGTTTAAAATCCTCTGTAGAGCTGGAATCCATTTACATTCCTGCAAGCCATGCATGAGATTGATCATTTGATCACAAGTTTGGCAATTGAGTGGTATCAAGTCTTTGGATACATGTCTTTTTAATAGGTCCATGTACATTAGTAACCATGAGCATGTTTTCACCTTTTGGGAGCCATTTTCAAGGTCTACTGTTTTCAGAGTCTATTCCTAGGCCTTGCTTATTTTTTAATGAGGATACTGATGTTTTACTATACGGTATAGATTTAGTCATAAAAGCTCTTTTTTAAATTAGAGAAAATGCAACTTGGCTTATTTTTTTACTTATCCTTTTACTGTGCAGGATTTTAAAAAATATTATTGGGTAAAATTTAGAGATTTTTATATATGGTTTCTGATTATTAGCAATAAATAGAAAGGTCTGTTTTATGACAAGGCAATAAGAATTTCCATTGTCTTTTTTTCCTAGAACATTTATGCTTTTGTTTATTACATGTAAGTAATTGATCCATTTAAAGTATATCCTGAAGTAAGATATAAAAAATATTTACAATGAATTTTTTCTGATTTTTTTTTGGTCTATCAAAACTTATTGTTTTTATTTATTTGAAATGTCACCATTTTACATACTATAGTTGCATATTAATGTGAATTAGTATCTACATAATGAAGTCACACATTAATAGTTTTAGATTTTTCTTTTCTGTTCCACTGGATTGTCTTCCTATTAATGTCGCAGCACCATGCTGCTTTTCTCATTGACTCTTCAAAATGCATTCTTTTTAAAAATACTCTAATAAATTGATTCCTCAAAACCACTTTAAATGTTTTTCCTATTCCTGGATATATATATTGGCTTATATTGCTATATGACCCTAAACACAGTCTATCTGGTTTTTGAAAGTGATACTTTTGTCAGGTTAGCATTATATTTATAAATTAGCTTGGGTAATCTTGACATTCTTCATGATGTAGACTGTTTTCAAGTCATAGTATCTATCAAATTTTTCAATTATTTTTGATGTTCTATGATGTTGTATCTTTTTCTTCATATATGCCTTGCATATTCCTTACTGTTTTTTCTATTTTATCTCTTTTGTTGCTATTATGTTAATAACATTTTTAATCATATCTAATAATTTATTCTTGCTTTAATATGTAAAAACACTAATCTAATAATTTTCAGTGTTTTTCTGAAAATGTGCATTGTTTTCAATGGTTTTTAGTTGATTATCTTTAGTTTCCAAGGTATATACATTTTCTTTGGTTTCCAAAGTCTATACATAATCATTATCTTCTGGAAATAGTGGTAGTTTTACCTCTTTCTAATTTTAAAAATTATTTGTCTTAAATATTTGGGTTAAATTTTATCTACACAAGTCTAAATAATTCTGTATTTCTGTGCTTATATAAAAAGTTGATTTCTTGTAGGTAACAGTCACTTGGGTCCTTTATATCCAGTGTGATAATTTTTGCCTTCTAAATTGAGTCTTTAGGCCATTTACATTTAATATGATTTGGATTTGATTACATTTAAATCCATCATCTTGTTTATTTGTTCGCATTTGTTCTATATGTACTTTGTGCCCTCTTGTTCATTTTTCTGCCTTCATTTGGGTTAAATGAATATTTTTTAATGATCTCACTTCATCACTTGTTGATATATTAGCTACAACTCTATGTTGTATTATTTTATTGGTTGTTAGGACTTATGCTATACATCTTTAACTGATCACAGTCTATCTTCAAATGATAGTCTTTCACATCACACGTAGTATAAACATACTGCAGCAATTTACTGCTATTCTTTATTCTGATATTTCAGCTATTGTTGCCTTTTGTTTATGTCTATATATTGTATAAACTCCATATATAATGTTTTTTTCAAGAGTCAACCATCTTTCAAAAGGAATTTAATAAGAAGAAATGTCTGCTTCTTATTTTTGTAACTACCATTTTTAGTGTGCTTCATTACTTTGTGGCTTTTTGTCTCAAATTATTTTTCTCCCACATGAATAACTTTTTAAAATATATGTCTCATAGTGCAGGTCTACTTGTGATTAATTCTTTCAGCTTTATTATATTTTAAATGTTTTACTTTGTCTTTTTTAAAAGATATTATCACTGGGTAAAGAAGTATAGGCTAACAGGAAACTTTTTTTCATTACTTTAAAAATGTTTTTCTGGCCGGGAGCAGTGGCTCATGCCTGTAATTCCTGCACTTTGGGAGACCAAGACAGGTGGACTGCCTGAGTTTGGGAGTTCAAGACCAGCCTAGCCAACATGAGAAAACCCTATCTCTACTAAAAATATAAAAAATAAGCTGGATGTGATGGCACATGCCTGTAGTCCCGGCTACTCAGGGGGCTGAGGCAAGAAAATCTCTTGAACCTGGGAGCTGGAGATTACAGTGAGCCAAGATTGTGCTGTTGCACCCCAGCCTGGGCAACAAGAGCAAAACTCTGCCTCAAAAAAAAAAAGTTTTCTAATGTCTTCTAGCTTGCATTGTTTCAAATAAGAAATACAACATTATACTTGTCTTTGTTCCTCTGTGGGCAATGTGTATTTTCTCTTGACACTTTTAAGATTGTTTTTCTTTATCATTGGGTTAAACAATTTGATTGTGATAAGTTTTGATATAATGTTCTTCATATTTTGTGATGGGCATTTGTTGAGCTTCTTGGACCTGGGGAGTTCATTGTTTGAAAAATATTTTGGCTGATATGTTCACAAATATTCAGTGTGCCTTATCACCCCTGTTCTCTCCCTTAAGTACTCCAGTTACACGCACATTTGACCACTTAAAGTTGCCCCACAGTGTAATAGTGCTCCATTTCTTTTTTTCCAGTCCTTTTTCTCTCTGTTTCATTTTAGATAGTTTCTATTGCTATATCTTCAAATAAACCGCTTTTTATTTGCAATCTCTGTTCAGCTGATAATCTCATCCAGTGAATTTTTCATTTTAGACACAGTCTTCATGTCTACAAGTTTGATTTTGGTCTTTTAAAAAATCTTTCTTGTTTCTGCTTTACATGCCCAATCTAGCTCCTCATAATAGCTGTTTTAATCTCCTTTACTAATTAGGTTCCTTTAAAAGAATTTCATCCTGTTGGGTCTTGTTTTTTAGCTTTGTTCGGCTGAGCACCATTTAGTCTACAGTTGATTTTCTCTGCTATTGAATAAAGACTCATTTTTACTACTTTAAGTAAAGCCTCCTAACTTACAAGGTTTTCCAGTCTGAGTGTTGGGAACAAGCACTATTTCCAGCCTTGAGTTAGGAACGATTCCCTTTTATTCTCTCAGTTGGTCCTTTCCAGACTTAATCAGTGTTCCCACTCACAGACAGTCATCACTCCTCAGCTGAAGACTGGAGGAAGTCTTTCTGCAGAGCTCTGGCTCTCTCTCTGTGCATCTCTCTCACCTCTAATACCATGTTCTATGAACTCTGCCTACCCTGGCATCCTCAGACACTTAACTCTATCTCTTCCACGCAAGGAGACTGCCAGACTGCCTGGAATTCCCTGCCCTGTGACACAGCATGGGCACTTTTTCAACACAATAAACTAGGGAAATTATTGGGCTCACTATTTTGTTCCCTGACTCCTGGGAATTATTGCCCTTCATTGACTGATGTTCAGTGTCTCAAGGGTCATCCCTTCATTAATTTTGTCCATGTTTTATTTGTTTGACATGATGGTCTCTGTTACTCCATTTTGGCTAGAAGTAAAAGTCTTAGATCTCTTTTTTGTGTTCTGGTCCTCTCTCTATGCATCTTCATTTATTCACATGCATCTTCTGCTCAATACTAGCTAATGTTGAAAACCTTATGCATATACTGGAATCAATATTACATCCATCTCCTGGAGTGATTGAAAATGGAACATAAACGTTTTAATTTTCCTAGTCTACTTGTTTTTCCTGATAACCTAGAAGAGAATGTGAAAGATATCGACATTCTCAAAGCCATTTCAGTTTCTATTTCAACAACAGCTAACAGCATGCACCAATCCTAGATTCTCATTCAAGTAGAATAAATTGGGGCGTATTTAATGCCAATAAGTTTCTTAGGCCATTTGATGCTTCCAGGTCATCGTATAGGGGGCTGCATTTACAATTCTATAGCTAACAAACCTTGATAATAGTTTGAGTATTGTTCAACAACTGGGAACATTTTCTCTGAAGTTTTGTGGCTATTATAATCACCATTATTATTGGTATAATTGACTTTCTCTAAGGAAGCAAAATGCACTATGCCTTCAGGTAGTGGGTTCAAGAGACAGAATGCAAAAAGCATAATGTGACTTTACCTTCTTTATTATTAGTCTGTTCACTCTAGCCCCAACTCTTCACCTCAACTTCTACTACTACTTAGAAATTTTGCTCTTTTGGTGCCAAATGAGGGAGTTGAAGATCTACTCTTGCCATCCAAAGTTATTCATATGTTCATGTAGCCACAATAGAAAATGGGCTAGAGGAAGAGTATAGAATAAAGCTTGAAAGCACATGATTTGGAACAACACAAATCAGAATTTGAATCTTAGTTTTATTACTATTTTTTAGATTTAGGCAAGTCACTTAAACTCTCTGAACTATTTTCCACCTGTAACATGGAGGTTATCGTACATACATCATTGTTTTGTTGAGGGTTAAATAAGTATGTGAATTTAATTTCTCAGCTCAGTGCCTGACATCTTGCCAAAGACTACTATCATTATTATTGATATTATGTTAATTAATAATATATTGCAATTATAATTATCATTTATAATGAGAAAAGGTTAAGACTCTATATATACCCTCCAACAGCCAGTTCAGCATTACTTGTCTCCTGTCCAAGACTTCTAAAGGGATGTGCCAAGCTCAATATTTATTGCCATTTTGATTATTAAATATTCACTGAGCACTGAGAGAGTGCAGCATTTTTGGGAACACAAAAGGAGATAGGGGCAGCCTCTTCCACTCTGAGTAGAGAAGGAAACCTGGAGCTGGATGGATGTGTGGCTGAGAACAGCACAGCCAAAAACGACTATCTGGACCAGTGCAACTAGGACTCCCAGGAAATCTGTGAGGCCTCTGACTAAACTAAATTATTTGGCTTCTAATTAACTTAACATTAAAATTCTCCAAGCCCTCCTATCTAAGATGCTAATTCCTTCTAAAGAGGCATGTGATGTATAGGCACCACATCAATCAAGCTGCTCTTTTCTTCTGCTTCATCTCACTTCTGTCAGCTAGATTGATCCACTGGAAAACAGAGACCTTCCCCTTAAAATAAAGTAAAACCCTAACTTGAATAAACACCACTGCCAAACCCTCACTTTAACAGCCCTGAACACAGCTGGGGACTTACAGCCTTGCCAGTCAAATAATAATTCTACTGGAAAAATGCCAAATTTCCTTTCTTTTTAGAGAAAAAGGCCAAGCACTGCTTCTAGAATTGCTCAGTCCTTGACCTCCTAACCTTCCAAAAATTTCCTAAAGGCCAAGGGTGTTCTGAATTCTGGACATAACATTAGTACAGAAGCTGTCTCCTCCAACAGGTTGATGAGTGACAGGGTTCAGTTCTAAGTCACAAAATGCATCCTATAATTGCTTTCTTTACTGCATTTCTTGTTTCAGCCCAGACAAATGGTATTCAGGGAAGTCTAAGGGTGTCCAGTTTCCCACAGAGAACTGAGGAAGACCTTCTTGTTAAAACTCTATATTATAAATTTGACCCATTTCACCTACGTTGCTGAGGGAAATTTCAGAGCAGACCCCCTGCCCCATTTTTCATGGAATTATCTTTACTTTCCCAGATACAGGGCCAGGCGCACAGAAGGTGCTTGGTCCAATGTCTGCAAATTCAGTACAACCAGAAGAACCATTTCTCAGCTTTCATACGTTTTTATTTGCAAATTTAGCTCCACTGGTATTTACTTCCAAACCTCATGGTCAGGCAGTATTACAGGAAGGTATCAAGAAGCAATTCTGCACAACCAGACAAGCAAATAGTCAATGTGTGTTTGAATGTGTATGTTCTACATATGCTGGAAGTTGGAGAGGAAGGAGGAGTATCTGTAGTCCCATGAAAAGAGGTAAATCTATTGTAAAATTTCTACCATATATTACAGGAAGTTCTCAATAAGCAGTTCTGCACAGACAAGCCAATAGTCAATGTGTGTATGAATGTGTGTGTTCTAGATATGTTGGAAGTTGGAGAGGGGAGGAGGGCTATCTGTAGTCCCATGAAAAGAGGTAAATCTGTTCTAAAATTTGTACAATATATTGCTATATAGGAATCATTTCCATTAATAATGATACTAACTGTTGATTATATGATGGCTGATGGTTCACAAAAGGCCTTTGCCTATGGTATCTCATTTGATCTCCGTAACAATTGAAGGAAGTGAGAAGGATCATGATTCTTATTCCTGTTATATCCATGGGGAAGCAGAGCTCCTAGAGTCAGCTGTGAGCAATTTACGTGACAGAATTGACCACGTTGACACCTCTCCTGCTACACTCCCTGTCACCTATTCTCAGCTCCTCCTGATGCTTCACTTTCTTGAGGGCTCAATCTGGGATCACTGAACCCACTCCTGTATTTTAAAAGTTGACATATTGCATGATTATTTATTCAACAAATTATCCAGTGATTACTTAGTAGGCACCATAATGGGTTTTGGGAGGAAAGAAAACATTAAATAAGATAAAGATCACTGTTTTTGCAGAACTCAAAGTCTACTTGAAGAAGTCAAAATTGTAAATATTTTTGTGTTACGCAATAAGTCCCTACAAAGTGTTCAATAAGCAAAGAAGAGAGAAGGATAAACTTTTCTGAGAGTGGAGGTCAGTGAAGCTTCAGAAAGGGTTTATCTTTGTCGGGGCTTTAAAGGATAAATAAGAGTTTCAAGGCAGAGAAGAAAAAGGAAGAGAAGGGAGGGTATTTAAGGAAAGGGAAATGAGCACAGGCACAGTCATGAACACATACAGCCTGCTTGTGAAAAGATGAGCAGTTCAGTGTGTTACATTATAGGCTATTTGGGAAAAGTGGTAATAGGTGAGACTACAGAATAAAATCAGGCCAGATGGCTCCATACTGAGAAATGTAGTTCCTAAACCTGTGTGTTACATATATTTTCAGGATTTAATTTTTTATATGACAAGTTTTGTAAATAAGCATTGCACCTAAGTACTTGGTCAATATCAAGTACCAAGTACATCAATATTTGATATGCCTTTTCTGGAGGAAGGCCAAGTTTGTTCTAAGACAGGTATAGATAGGATATGGGCCTGGAGATCAATAATGGAGATTGTCTGGGTGCCGTAGCTATTACTTGGAGGCTGCATGAAGAAAAGGGACAAGTCCTGCAAACCCAGAGAAGGAAGCTATGTCTTAAAAGTAAAAGAAAGTACAAGTATGGGTCTAATTTATTGTAATCTTATTTAAATGTTGGTGATGGCAGATAGTAGAAAGACTCCAAGGAAGAGATGTGTCTCAGGAGTGTGGAGATGCGATGGACTAATTCTCCAGCCTCCCCCCACTCCACCTGATGATTCTCCTGTATTCACTGTGGGTTATATTTCCATGTGTAGTGCTTTGCAGTGTGTGTGTGTGTGTGTGTGTGTGTGTGTGTGTGTGTGTGTGTGGATAATAAATATTAAATACCAAATAAATAAATGTGTGAAGCACTTCTTTACAAAGGATTTTGGGGTGCTTGGTAAATCTCTGATGAGTTTGTTAGAAAATATATTTTGCCAAAGTAATACAAACCTAACTAAAGAATTGCAGCATGCAAAGCTTCAGCTATTGTTCTTCTTTTCAGTAGAGAGCTTTGCACTTACCATAAGATTCTAGCTCCTTCTCATGGCCTACAGGGCTTTTGTCCAGTCCAGCCTAGATCACCCCTCTTCCCCCAGCCTTGCTCACTACACTCAGTACATCTCCTTCCTTTCTTTTCCTCAAGGCTGCCAGGTTCTTCCTACCTGGGCCCTCTGTCCAAGCTATCCTTCCTTCTCCTCCTCTGCTTTGTATGCCTGGCTTAATCCAAATGTCACCTCTTCATAAGGGTCATGCAAATATAGCTGCCTCACTCTAGCTCTCTCCCAATTAACCACATCCATTGGTTTCATTTCTATCTTACCACTTATCACTATCTGGACATGTCTTATTTTGGTCTTTGTTTTTTGTCCATATCTCCCACTATAATGTGTCATTATCACCTGGATTCCCATGATCACCGCAAGGCCTGGCACAAAATAGTCATCCATTAAAGCTCATTAAATAAAAAGTGAATGAAAAAGCAAAGGTAGTTTTGGAGAGAGTTAAATTCTGCCTCCATAGGCATTAATATTTCAAATACCTCACTTTCTACTTGACTTTGCCGGCTATGGAAAGAAACAGCCATGTATTATTTCACTTTCAATCATATTATTTTAATATCCTTCATCCAAGTAACTTGTGAATCAATTTTATTTCTTTACCTCTAACTCCTGATCCTTCACTCCACCCCATTCTCCTCTTCATGTTCCTGTTCTCCCAATCTATTCTATTTTTATGAGTGACAGGGAAGGAATTTAAGCTTAACTCACCATATGAGATAATGCCCTACCATACCAGGTACCACACTAAGCACTTTTAAAATATCTCTGAACATGATTTATTATAAACACCTTTTAAATATTGCCAGACCCTATACATTTGCATTATAACTGACCCACCTACCTACCTCCTTTAAAAAAAAAAAAAAAGCTCCTTTTTGCCTTCTATCTTTTCACTTATTTATTTCTACCAATTCCTTAAAATAGTTGTATATTCAATAGAATGAATCTAATTTTAAAGGTCCTCTGATATTTGCCATAACAATTTTTATGGCATATTTTGATCACTTGATTCTTCAAATAGTCCATCAATCTTTCTTTTTAAGTAAAGAACGCATGCCTTCTATGATACCATTGGTGAGGTTTTAAAAGCAGGGATTTATTTCAGAGAAAAAGAAATCTTAATGCTTTAAGTCCACATTATATACCAGCCATTGTGCTGAGAGCAGCACATTAGTTATCTAATGATTACAACAACCTTGTGATATAGGTGTCATTTTCCCCATTTTATTGTAAGGAAACTGAATCCTGCTTCACAATGTGGCCAAAACCATGCAGCTAGAAAGAAGATGTACTGGATTAGGAGTAGAAGCTGAGTAAATCTAAGGTTAGAGATTAGACACAGAGGTCTAGTGTTTACAATGAAACATCTGAAAAATTTTAAATACTTCACTATCTTACTGATAACTATTGACATTTGCTAGATCAAGGTGTGTTACTGCAGATAATATAATACTACTACTCTCTGCTGGGCCCTGTGCTAGATGTTATTATTCAAAGATAAGTAGAAACTAATACTTTAAGGAGGTAAACATAGAAAAACACAACAGACAAGACACAAAGTGACAAAAGCAAGAACACAAAAAAGTGATTGCATGAAAGGCAGCACTGAAGATGGAATGATTGGCATTGGGTAGAATATTAGGAAAAGCTTCCTTGACTAGGGACCTCTGAGTGGATTCTCAAAAAATGATAACTAGAATTTATTGAGAACTTACTATAAGCAGTGAATTACATGAAGTCTTTTATATGCAGCTTCTCATTTAATCCTCACAACTACTCTAAAATGGGTATTTTTATTTCCTTCACTGAGAGAAAGAATGAGACAGGTTGACAAGGTTGCTGGTGCTCAGACACCCACTGTATTAAACAAGGTGCAATGAGATCACATCAGTTATTTTATATTTATATTTTATATGTAAAAGCCAGATATTGAAGAAATGAAAAGCAAAAAGAGAATGAAAAATAACAGAAGTAGAATTGCATAAAGCAGTTAACCCTCCTAGGGCTTAGGGAATTAATAGAACTCAGAAGCTTGAAGAAGTAAACCCCAAGCTAAAACGGAGCTAAAACACTGAAGCCAAAACACTGCCCTCTGAGGAGGAGATACTGATTAATTGATGCCAATATCTTAGCCTGGAGGGAGACACAATGAAATTGGAATCTAGACCTCTAAGGAAAGAGTACAGTAACCTGGTGCTTTTCTCTGAGGGGATGTGATGAGGCTGGTTCTTTGAGTTTGGGCTAAAGTATTACTGGGTTGACACTGCTGAGAGAGGATCAAGCAGGAAACAAAAGAAGAAAGTCCTCTTTTCCTTTCTCTAGGCTTCTGATCTCCCTCTCGGGCCTCCTAACAAGGAGCAGCCAGCAAAGGAGAAATGTAGTTAACACAGTCCCTGCCTCCAGCATCATGAAACCAAGAATGCTGGAGAGTTGGGGGTTGAAAGACAGTAGCTTAAAAACTGGCATAACCAGGCAATCTTGCTCTCACTGTGATCTTTTCACTCTCCTAGATGATGATTTCACTCTTGCTCCTCTTGTTTTACATCACTAATACCACCTCTTTCATTGTCACAATCTATTGATAACCTTGCTTCCTACTTCACTTAGAAAAATGAAGCAATCAGAAGAGAATGCCAGATTGCCTCCATCATACTTAGCCAACTACCAGCAGAATTCTGTTATTATAAAAGCTCTGTGTTGTACATAAATGCCTCCATCTAAAACCAGGCACACACTTGTGCACTAGATTCCATCATTTCTTGCTTCCTCATGTACACCACTTCAGCAATTGTGTCCTCTCTCTGTGAATTAGTGGTAGTTAATACACGTCAGGAATCTGTGAGTTTCTCTATATTTCCCAGCTTCCCTTCCATTAGGCTGGGGCTATGTGATTAATCTGGTCAATGGACTCCAAGCAGAAGTGAAAAGCATCCATTGTAAAAGGCACTGTAACAAGTTTAAGATGTGGTTTCTCTCCTCTCTCTTCCCCTGCTACCTCAGAGGCTAAATAATGTTCCAGATGGCGCAATTACAAGATGGAAGGGACTTTATCACCATAAACACCTGTGTAATTGTGTGGCCTTGACAAGATGATGACTTTTGTAACTGCAGCCCAGACTTCTCTCCTGGGATGCAAATACTGTTTTTGTAACTCTAGCCCACACTCATACAAACAACTGCCTATTTGACATCTTTACTTGCTTGCTTGATAACCCATCTTGCCTAATACCAGACTCCTAATCCTGCCACATCTTATAGGCATCCTCCCCTCTAACCTTTCCTGGCTCTGCTTCTGAGATCTATTCCAGCACTCCTAACAGTCCAAGCCTAACACCAACACTCACATCATTCCCCAATATTTACCATTGTACAATGCAGAAACTGGCATCTCAGTAATGAGAGAAGGAAAATGAAGTGAAATACCTACCAAGTTCTGGAATAAACAGGAAAATTTCATCAGGAAATGTAAATTATTCCATGATTTGATTACACCTGAACAGTATCTTTATGAAATATATTCTTCAAGGAAGAAGAAATGCAGGTGTGTTGACTTCCTAAAGTTAGTGCCTACCATATCAGTATTGGCTTTTTCAGGACCCTTAGGATTTAGCAATTC
Source organism: Cheracebus regulus (assembly GCA_963574635.1). Lineage (NCBI taxonomy): Eukaryota > Metazoa > Chordata > Mammalia > Primates > Pitheciidae > Cheracebus > Cheracebus regulus. The sequence continues at coordinate 44,426 of CAUYQU010065239.1, read as the reverse complement.
AGTAAATTTTTTAATCCCAAATATTGATAAAAGTCTTCTGGACAAATACAAACTTACCTAAAGCAATATTGTACTCCCTGATGTTGTTTTGACTTGCAGTTGATTGTTGAATAAATTAATTGAATTAACGAACTAAAAGTCTCAGGATATAGGATTTGAGGGGTTTTTTTTCCCCAAAATTTATATGTTGTAATATCTCTACTATTATGCAAATGCTTATTCTCAGATAAAAATTCCATTGTTGAAGGATAAGTGGTAAATTCTACAGTGTTTAAGAGCTACCAAGATGAAGGGGGAAGAGGAGGAGGAGGATAAGGAAAAGAATAAAAATAATTATGTGTTCTCATCAGGTATGTTTGATCACAGTACTCCCCTCAGAACTTTCTTATTAGAACATGAAAAATTATCTAATCTAAGATCCTGAAAGATCCTTTCCACAGCTTTATCTTTATAAAGGATTAGAGTTTGGATGGAAAGGGAATGTGATTCTTGTTTATAAATTCAGAGCTTATTGAGCCAGGGAAATCTGAACTCTCCTTTCCTCACCCAAGTTGATACAAGGTGCTGAACTTTATGAGAAAGTGGAAACCAGAAAAAAAGACTTCATCTTTCTGGGCCATTAATTATTCATAGAAAGTATTGCTGTAAAGAAATGCCAATACAGGGTATTCTTACTTTTCTGACCATGGACTTTTGCCATGTCAGAGGCAATTTTGGAGAGGAGAATAAGGCAGTAACAGAAATTCTTGTTCATCAATCCCACGTATGTGCCTAATAAAATTCCTCTTCCTCTCCATGAAAATGGAAGAGGAGTTAGGAACAAACGAGGATATTGGTTCATTAAATCTCTACTGACTCCCGTTTGAAGAATGCAATTTAACTTCAAAGGAGACCCTAAATTCACATCTGATCCTAATTCCATTGTACAGGTTAACTCACCATGGTTTACAATATCTTTAGTACAGCTGGTGCCCTTTCTTCTGCACCAGTATACCCCAAAATACTCCTAAACTCTACAGATCCAGGGAAATAATGTTTGATAGTACTATTGGACTGTGCATAACAACCATATGACTTTGAAGTAGGATAATTGTGTTTTTAACAAATGGGCACCCCTTTAAAGAAGGGAAATAGACGGCAATTATAGTGATACATTGTCTCCAGGACCTGATTGACACTCCTGAAAGGGCTGCAGTTCAGCTTGACATCTCTCATCACTTCCTGGCTTTAAGGTTAAAGAAGCACAAGTTTGTTTTTTACAACTGTCAAGGGCTCCTGCCGCCTCTGACCATCATCTTCTTCCCCCCGTTGGGGTTTTATGCCCATGACTAGGATGATTTCAAAAGCACTCCCAATTCTAACACATTATCTTCCATCTCTCTTAGACAAATATGCTCCCCAAATGAGTTATTTCTTCCAATAAACGACTGAGAGTGAAAGAGTGTATTCTCATCGCAGCCCTCACTGGTGTCATGAAAAACATATCCTGCCATGATTTTGGTGATAAAAAGATGATGACTTAACCCAAACTCTCTTCTTGATTTTGTTTTAAACAACACACACTAACATTTTAAAATAGAATTTAAACAGGTGCCCAGTAACAGAATGACAAACGTTAAGTGTGAAATCAGAAAGTTAAAAAACTAAACCGCAGATGGTCACCTTTTTATTTTTTTTAACATCCGCCTGCGCTGGACTGTTAAGTGGCCTCATCACTGTCAAGCCAAGCAGGATTTGTAAAACTTGGGACGTGGGTATTCAAAGATGACATTTGCTTGGTGCCTTTGATGATTTCTGTAATTAGTCATTTAAACAGATTGCCCTGTGATCCAAAACAGGGAATACAGAGAGACGAGCTGAGAAAATCATTTCCTGGAGGCACTTTAGAGCTAATTGTGGAAAACGAGGCTTGTCTCTTTTGCAAGGCTCTCTGGATCATATTTCATTGGGTTGGGTTGGAGCTGGAGAGCAACATTCTTTAGGAATCTATAAAATGTATATGCTGGGGAGGTGTTTTTCTTTTTGACACCACAGTGTTAAAACACTTTGTTGGGTCACAAAATGTAACAGTTATTAAGTGATCCAAATTTGTCATTGGCAGTTTAGAAACTGAAGAAGGAAATGCACCTGGTCAGAGAAAGTTGAGGCTACCTGATAGAGGAAAGCCAAGGACATGATATTTCACAGGAATAAAGACTTGGGAGACCTATGACTTTGCCTTCATTGAACTGGACAGTTGTACTTTTTGTTAGTAAATGTCCTTGGAGTGACAATTCTGCTCTTCAAAGGTAAAAGTGGAAGCTTTCAGAGACAATCAGAAAGGGATTCGACTATTTTAATTAATTCATCACTCTCACTAGGTAACAGCCTCTCAGTAAATGCCTTTATCTCAACAAGCCTCCGTTGCTTTCTCAGAGAAACATTTAATTTTCACCAATAATTTTGCCATGCTCATGGAACTGTGTTGATAACTCAAAATTTCTTAAAAGTTGAGATTATTTAAAATTCTGTGCCCACTCATGTTTGCACATCATAAAAAATAACAATATGTACTGAACACTAACTACATGCTATGCACAGCTCCAACCTTTATAAGTGTCCTAATTTATTAAACTCTCACTCATTTGAATAGGTAGGTTTTACTGATCAGGAAATAGCGGATCAGAGCATTAAAGTAACCAGCTGGAGGTCACAGAGCCAATAAAGGGAAGAGCTAAGATTCAAACTCAGGCAATCTAGCTTCAGAACTGATGCTTAATGTGTAAACATTGTTTCTTTCCTGTCCTTCAACATTCCCATTTCCCATCTGTAACCAAACATATGGAATGCATAAATTTCTTTTATGGGTCCTAACATCACCATAGAGCCCTAGATAAATCTTAAGTGGGTGCTGGGTGACATAAAGTATATTAAAAATGAAGGGTGGTGATAAAGTTGACCTGATTTCACTACTCAGAGGAATAGAGTGTTGCTGTGAAAGACATAAAAGATCATTAACATTTTGATGGCTGGAGAGGATACAGTGCCATGAAGTAAAGAATTCAACTACATTATTCCACTAACTTCGGGTGGCCTGAAGCTCTGACCACACCAGGGAAAGGGGAAGGGGAGAGTCAGAACTTCAGAACTGATGGATGGTGCATAAAGCCCCTTAGTAGTATCTGCTTTTCCATCTCAAAATCCTTAAAATCTCCATTGCAGATTGTCTTGCATTTTGTCACAAAACATCTACTGTTCGGATTTTTCAATCTAGCTGACTTAAAAAGCAGAATTTCAGGTAAACAACAAATACCCTGGGGCCATGGGACAATTCCTTTGGTTGACATGCAAATCTCCCTCCCAGTGACCTATGACTTTGTGAACTCTTCAGTGAATTTCTGACATAAAATCAAATCTAAACATTATTTTCAAAAGGAAGCAGAAGCAAAGAATTACACTAAAACTTGCGTGTTTGCCAAGTCACCTGATCTTTAGGGCCTTGTCCTGTGCAAAATAGGGAAAAGCAAAACCATTCAGTGGTCCTTGAGACAGGAAAAACAATTTGGCATAAACCGTTCTTTCCATTTTGAGAACTCGACATGGCAGGAGACGTTGAGAACCTCAGCGGCCCTAATCCTGGTTGCCTAAACATGCTCATGGAGATGGGGGACAAGTATATTTGTCTCAACCGAGCAGGGAAAGCTCAGCAGAATGCTAAGTAGCTATTTAGTGGTGCTGATTGATTTACAGAGATGGCACAGATGTGACCTCCTCAGTCAAAGTCAATGTTTTCTTGGCTCTCAAATTTCAGAAAAAAATACAAATATAAATGATAAATAATGACAAGCCCCAGATATAAGCCTCAGAGTCATTGCCTCCACAATTAATGCCTACTAGGTTTCTAGCACCCTGCTAGAGACTGACAATAACATAAAAATCATCTAAGACCTATCTCCTGTTCTCTATACTATTCATAATCACAAAGTTGCAAAATGTATGTAGTTTTAAAAAATCACAGCATGGAGAGTTTTCTTTGCACCATGAATTTTGCTTTTCCAGCTAAAAGTTAACAGACACACATAAGTGTGCCTTGCACATAGTCTTCTTCTTGTCTAGAATGTCCTTCTCTTCTTCAACCACCTGGAAAGCCTTCATATGTAATTCAAAGTCCCGCATGGCTGTCACCTCAATGACATGAAATCTCACTGGCCATGCCCATCCAGCAATATCCATCGTTTTCCTTTTTTAGCTGACTACATCACTGCAATTCAAGATACTATTGTAGCTGCCTGTGTATGTATCTAGCTGTCCCACTCAATGACCTCCTGTGGTTGACAATCTTCTAGACTATGGCTCATCTTTAGAAGTATCTCTGGGTAACTTTTAAAAAATGCAGAAGTCCAGGTTCCAATCCAAACCCATTGACATAGGATTTCCAGAATGTTGGCCTGCACATCTTTGGTTTACTCTCCACAGATAGTGTTGAGTTGCTACCAGGGCATAGAAGCACCTGCTGCTTCTAATTCCTCTTTGGAGTTCTGATTCCAGGCACAATGTCTAGCACAAAGCAGTGCTCAGATCATGCTCATGGACTGAATGAATTGGTTGCAACTGCTTTATTTCTTCTTGCAGGTAAATATCTAAATTATCTGTGGTGACAACTTGGTGGGGTCAACTCGAATGTTTTTGTTGGCTGTTCTTGAAGATTTCTGGGTCTCTACAACCACATTCTTTGGCTGTTGCCAGTGTTTAAGCACTCCGGTAGGTGAAAATATTTCCTTTTGAACAGTGATTATGTAAAGTTTTGAAGTAAACAGGTTAGCATTTAGAAATGAGAGAGATTTATTGCCAAAATGTGACAAGTAAATAAAAATTAGTTGTACGCACCTCTCTGTATATTCATACATATGTCCAATTCAGAGTAGAAAAAAAAAATCACATTACAGCTTGGTGAGAGAACCAAGTTCTAATGGGGTGTTAGCATACAGAGTCACTTTTGTTCCTGAATTGACTCTCTTATTTTTTGTTTTTTGTGTTTTGGGAAAATTTTGTGACTATTTGTCCCTTCCACTGATTTCTGATAAGACTTTCCTGAGTTCAAATTTACCTATGTGTTCTCAAGAGGCATCATTGGAAGGGAAATGAATTTTGATTTGCCAGTAGTTACAAACAGCTGTTAGTTTGGCTCCACTCAGGAAAAATCTATATACACATTTCCTGTAATTGAACACAGCTACTGATCAGTATATAATCCAATTGATTGACGGATCTCAGTGCCTCTTCCTTCATGGTGGATGGAGCTAAATAAATAGATAAAATGCTCATTGTGCCATAACATGACTTCCTTAAATTTCTTCCTTTGGTTCCTTATTTTCTATGATGTAGAAACTGCATAGCAGTATGTTTGAAGGTGGCCTGTCAAATTTGGGAAGCTGACAGTGTGACTGAGCTAGTCACGGGGGTCTTCACAGAAAAGGCAGTCCGGGTCCTGGTCCACTGGAGATTCCATCTGAATGGTGAGTGAGTGTACCGTAAAGCTTTTTCTGAGGGCTCTAGCAATTTCTCTCCGAACCATCTGGCTGTCCTGGCTGGCTGCTGTTGATAGAGAACCACAGGGAGATTAGCACTGATTGCACACGCATGGGTGACTGCTGTGACTCCAACTTCAAGTACTTTGTCTTTGACCTGCCGGGTCAGGGCAAAGGCAGGGCACTCAGAGGAAGCCAGGTTGGCACTGATAATCAGCGACATTCACACAGACAAGGCAGGGGAAACTCTAGTGCAGCAAGGTGCCCTGTCGCTATGGGAACTCTTTCTGTCCACTATTACCTCTGGAGTCTGGCATTCCTAGGAGCTCAGGATGGAAAGAGAGACAAGCCCTGGAAAAAGCCAAGACAGAACTATTATTACTTATACAGCCCTGCTCACCAGCTCCCAGGAATCTCTGGGTTTCAGGCCTTGTATGTAATCAGAATTTATGTCAAGGATAGTGACAGGAACCAGGAAGCATTTAGAGCTCCCCACAGACCTTTCTGAGAGCAGCAACCTCACTGCCATTTTTTTTCCTGTCGCAAATGCTATCAGCAGGCTGTAAAGTCCCCTCCATAGCAACCTGAGTGTTCACTAGATTCTTCCATTTGCAGTGAAATATTGGCATAGTGAATGCTGCAAATTCCCTAAAGTCAGATCTGAGCCCCTTCGAGAAGATGAGGATGTCTGAGAAAGCACAGTTTTCAAATGACTGTCACTAGTGTTCCTGTCCCCTGTCCCTAAGTAACTTCTTGAGTCATTTTTAGTAGGCTAATGTATTATCCCTGGCTTGAGTTTTCTCTTGAGGCAGTAAATGCCCTCCCACTGCCTATCCTCCCAGCTCTAGGACATATCAGAAACAAAATTAACTTCTTGAAAAAGTAATTTTTACTATAAACCTAATATTATAAGAATTATCTCACGTGGCTACAGAATTTCTAACCATATAGTGTGGGACCCACCATAATTCCTATTAGCACATCCATTAGCTTGTTAGAAATTTAAGAGGGGGGCCTGTGTTTCTTTGATCTTTCTACTTTCAGTGCTAGGAAAAACATCTTATATAGGAGATACTCAATTAAGATTAAGTTTTTAATTCATTCCTACTATTTGACTGATAGGGCACCAAGCCAAACAGATGAAGTTGAATTTTCAGAGTCCAAGGCCTTCAAGTTGAGGTCGTATTTTAGCCCTTTGTTCTGTTTGTCCTCTGCCCTCTGCAGTCAGCTCCAAGGCTGTCAGTTGGGTATCACTGTTGCTATGACAACATCAATAAGTGGGTTGGTTTCAAAGGCCCTTGGGAATAGAAAACACTTTATAATGTTTTGACAGGCAACAGACAATAAGGGCAGCTCTACAAAAAGGAAGGAAATTACTGACTTTACAAGACAAGGGCTTAATTTTTTCCAGGGTGCTTACAAAACTCACCAACCTGTAGTAACATGAGCTGAGAGAATTACTTGATTCATTGTTAGAGACCAGATGTGCAGGCTGTGCACAGACACCACCCCGTCGACTGCTAAAATAAGCTCTTTCACACCATTGTAATTCAGGCTCTTTGGCACACCTGACAAAAGGTAAAGATGGAGGCTGTAGTTATTCAACTAAATACAGCTCATCAAGTTACCTAAACAAGCGGGAGAGTCCTCACCAAAATTTCCACGTACTCATCTCCGCTGGTTTCTTACTTCAAATGTTTACAAATAAGATTTACCTGAGTACTTCAAGGTTTACCATCAATCAAAAGTTCCCACTAAGAATACTAGCAGAATTCACTATGCAATAACCAACAATGGAATTATCCTTAGTTTTTATGGCATATTATTAAATTATGCCTTTCCCAACTACCTTTATATACACTCTGGAAAGCAAAATGAAGTAACATGAAATTTGGTATCAAATAATCTTGGGTTAGCATCCTGATGACAACTATTGTGAGTTTACTCAAATCCCAGAACTTTTCTGATCCTCAGCACATCTGTAGTAAAATAATAGTGACAAGAACAACACATAGATCACAGAGATCTTTGAAAAGCAATTCAGAAAATATTTAATCATTATGAATGGCAGTGTTGTACAAATGTTAGTTACCCAACAGATCATTTAGTGAACTCTGCTAATAGAGGATCCTAACGTTGTATAATACTCTTATTCGGTTTGTAAGTTTTCCATTATTTTAGCTACATTGGAGGATGCTGTAGCAGAGATATCTAAGTACAGCCCTTTTTTAGCCTCTACTTCAGTTATGTACAAACAACACAAACACCTGGGGTGTTTATTAAAAATAAACGTACTATGACTCCATTCCAGACCTAAAAGAAATTTCTGTGGATGAAGTTCCGAAATCTAGAGTCTTTCAGAGTGGTTTTCAACCTTGGATGCACATCAGTATTACCAGAGAAGATTTTGGAAATCCTGATGACCAAGTTATATCTAAGACCAATTAGATCAGAATCTCTGTGGATAGGCCCAATATCAGTGCTCATTTGGTGATTCTATCAGGCAGCCAAGATAGAGAACCACTGCACTAACATTCATGAGCCACTGCCCAGCTCTGCTTTGCAGTGGTTCTCAAGCCTGAATACATGTTTTTAAAAATACCAAAGCCAGCCCCAAACCCAGGTAATTAAACCAGAATCTCAGGTGATATAGTTTGCATGTTTGTCCTTGCCAATGTCTCATGTTGTATATTAATCCCGAATGCTGGAGATGGGGCCTGGTGGGAGGTGTTTGGGTCATGGGGCAGATCCATCATGGCTTGGTGCTGTCTTTGCGATAATGAGTGAGTTCTTGCGAGATCTGGGCATTTAAAAGTGTGTGGCACTTCCCTGCCCTTGCTCCATTGTCATCATGTGATGTGCCTTCTCCCTCTTTGCCTTCTGCCATTATTGGAAGCTTCTTGAGGCCTCCCCAGAATTCCTATACAGCCTGCAGAACCATGAGCCAATTAAACCTCTTTACAAGTTACCCCATCTCAGGTATTTCTTTATAGCAATATGAAAACAGCCTGATACACTGGATATGGAAGTCCTGAGCATAAGTATTTTTTAAAAGTTTCCCAGAGGATTGTAATGAGTAGCTAGAGCTGAGAATTATCTACTTAGAGAAATGGGGAATCCTTAACCCTCCTTTTAAAAAATTTAACCCATTTATGCCTGAGATTGCAATTTTTTGAATTTTTGCAATCAGACCTTGGCAATGATATTGAGCAGTAGGATATAAATAACTCCCACATGCTTAGTGTTCCAATAATGGAACACTAGGCATAAATAACCTTGCTCATGGGGGATTTCCTCCTTAGATTTAACTCAAAATTCTCTACAGTATGAGCTGAGTTTTTACTCCTACCTCATAATGTTTGGGGAAGTAACAAAGAGCTGGTTGTCATGCTATTTTATTCTATGAGTAGCAAAAGGCCTAGGCTCCTAGAAGCAGATGAAAGGAGTTCTTGTCTCAAATGAACCATACAATTGGAATAAAATCATGGGTAAAATTGTTATAGTAATAATAACAAACTTTTATTGAGGACTCACTATGTGTAAGGTTTGTGCTAAGTACTTATAGCAATTATCTCATTTAATAGTTCTAAAAATTTTAGGAGCTAGCTATTAAGGTTACAATTCTTATTTAACTATAGGAGAGGAAATTGGGTCAGTTAGGTTAAGGAACATTGCTAAGGCCACACAGAGAAGTGGCAGAATCAGGGATATCAGATCCCAACGTCTGTGCTGAGTATAAAGTGTTATGCAAATATTAGAGTCTAGGAATTGCAATCAAAACATTGTTTATTATGCCTAATATGTGTCATCTCTTTGGGGAATTTCTGTTGACCAATTGAAGACCCACTGTCATTCATCTAGGACCTTTGAAATTAAGCCATGATCCTACTACCCTTTTTTCTCTTGTCTCCATCTCATTACTATTACAGAGAATACAGGTCCACCATGACTTATTTTATTATAAGAAATAATGTTGCTGCTGGGTGGGGTGGCTCATGGCTGTAATCCCAGCACTTTGGGAGGCCAAGGTGAGTGGATCACCTAAGGTCAGGAGTTCGAGACCAGCCTGCCAACATGGAGAAACCCTGTCTCTACTAAAAATAGAAAAATTAGCTGGGTTTGGTGGCACACGCCTGTAATCCCAGCTGCTAGGGAGGCCGAGGCAGGAGAATTGCTTGAACCCAGGAGGCAGGGGTTGCATTGAGTCGAGACTGTGCCATTGCACTCAGGCCTGGGCAACATGAGCAAAACTCCATCTTGGGAAAAAAAAGAAAGAAAGAAAGAATGTTGCCAGGTAAGAGGCATGGCCCCACTGCCTTGATGCTCCATCACATTCTAGAACTTTCTTTGACTTGTGGGGAGAGTCTGAAAAAATATTAATGCATCCAAGAAAATATCTAAAATTGTGTTTAATAAATAACATCCTAGACTTGTAAATGTATTTTAAAAACCATTGAACACCATTCATAATTAAACAATTGCATTTGAAATCTATAAGATACAATATTTCACCTAACAGAGTAGAAAAGAATGAACAGTTTGATGAAACTCAGTGGTGGTGATGATGTAAGGAAAGGGGCACTTTCATATGCTGTTGGGGTATGAAAGAAATTGGTACTATATCTTTGGTAAAAATGGTAATATCTATCAAATTTTGAAATGCATGTGATATGGTTTGGCTGTGTCCCCACCCAAATCTCACCTTTAATTGTAATAATTCCCATGTGTCAAGGGTGGGGCCAGGTGAAGATAATCAAATCATGGGGGCAGTTTCTCCATACTGTTCTCATGGTAGTGAGTAAGTCTCATGAAATCTGATGGTTTTATAAATGGGAGTTCCCCTGCATAAGCTCTCTTGCCTGCTGCCACGTAAGGCGTGACTTTGCTCCTCCTTTGCCTTCTGCCATGACTGTGAGGCCTCCCCAGCCATGTGAAACTGTGAGCCCATTAAACCTCTTGTTCTTTATAATTACTCAGTCTCAGGTACATCTTTATGAGCAGTACAAACACAGACAAATACAGTATATAAGTTTTGAAACAGCAATATCACTTCTAGGAATTATTGCACAGATATATAAGTGGTAAAAATATATATGTACAGGAGTGGTAATTACATCATTGTTTGTAATGTCCATCACAAGCAAGTATTCCCATGCTGTGGAGTAACTACAGCTGTGAAGAAGAATGGGGTATATCTATGTGTGTGTTAATATAAAAAATCTCCAAGTGAAAAATGTCAGGTGTAGAGAAAAATGTGACTCAATATGTAATCTCGTTTTTATAAAAAAAATACATGTATACATCACATACACATATACATGTATATATATGCAAATTCACAAATATCTTTGAAAAGATAAATATCAACTTATTAATAGGTATTAACCCTGAAGAATGGGACTGAAAAATCAAAGATGAAAATATGAGGAGACTTTTTAAAATTATTTCATTTTTTAAATATTATTTTTAAATTTTACTAAGTATTATACTAACATAATTTGAAAACCTAATTTAAAAAGTAAGTGTCTTCCAGAAAGGAGTTATCTGCCAGTTTCTATAATTAGCTGAGATAGCCCAGTCTCTCCACTTTTCCTGAAGTAAAATAAGAAAGATAATCACCAGGGAAAAGCTATAGTGAGACAAAAAAAAAAAAAAAGTGGAATATAAGTCATTTCCAATTGTACACCAACTTGTCTTTTATCTTCCTCTAAGTCAATAACTTCCATAATAGCAACAACAGCTACAGCTTAGCACTTGGCCCTCAGGAAAGAAAATGGATGCTTCTATGACTTGACAAACCAAATATTCTCGTGTTTAGAGCCAGAAAACTCACTGTTACTCTGTGACATTTGACTCCATCATCCATTTCACTGTTGTCAACACTATCATCTTTCAACAATTATAGTGCCCACCGAGAACAAACTCTTAAATGTATACTTAGCAGTGAACGCTGGTGAAGTGAGCTGTCACTGAAGGCAATTGCACTCTGAGACCAGATCTACCTTATGTCAAAATGTGCTGGACAAAAAAAAAAAAAAAAAATCAGCTAATGTCAGGATATTTCAATCATCTGGATGTTTGATGTGATGTAAACCTCTAGATCTGACTGAATTTTACAGGTGCCATTCCCAGGGCCAGCATGTAGGAATCCCTTCAGTGGTACAAAAAGATTAGTCCAGTGGTTCCTGAAGTATTGTTCTGGGACCAGCAGCATCAGTCTTGTTGGAAATTCAAATTCTTGCCCCTCCTACTCCTCCATAATACTGACTCAAGAACTTTGGGAGTGGGCTCAGATATCTGTATTTTAATAAATCCTCCAAGAGATTCTGATGCCACTTAAGTTTGAGAACTGTTGGGTTAATCTAATAAGCATTTTAGGCAAGTTCTTCGTAATACCTATTTTCCTAGAATGTAGGATAGAAAATAATATCATTTGCTAATTACAAATGATCAATGTAGCAATGATAAATCACCTTGTAAATATAATCAAGTACCTTAGGTCTATAATATACCTTAGTTTTACATTTTAAACATTTTTAAATTGACATGATAATTGTACGTATGTATGGGACACAGTGCTGTTGCCATACAGATAATGCATAGTGATCAGATTAGGGAAATTAACAAATTCATCATCTCATACATTTATTATTTCATTGTGTTGGGAACATTTAACATCTTCCTTCTAGCTATTTGAAACTATATATTATTGTTAACTATATTCTTGTCAACTATATTCTTGTCATCCTACAGTGCTATAGAACACAAGAGCTTATTCCTCCTATCTCACTGTAACTTTTGCATCCTTTAACAACTCTCCCTATCCTTCTCTTCCCCTTCCCCTTCCCTGCCTCTGCTATCTGTTCTACCTTTTACTTCCATGAGAACAATTTCTTTTTTAGCTTCCACATATCAGTCACAACATGTGGTGTTTAACTTTCATTTCCTGGCTCATTTTCTGGCTCATTTTCCTTAGCATAATGTCCTCCAGTTCCATCCATGTTGCTGAAAATAACAGGATTTCATTCATTTTTATTGCTGAATAGTATTCCATTGCGTATATATACTGCATTTTGTTGATCCATTCATCTATTGTGGGACACCTAGGTTGGCTCCCACACTGTCCCTTTGACACTCCACTCAAATCTTCTCTGGTTATTTGTTGCCATGGTCCTTTCTTGTTAAGGGACTAGCCCCAGGCATCTCTAGTGAGCCATCTTGCTGATGTCATACTCTCTGACATACTTTAATATTCTAAGATAATGTCAATGGGAGTCAGTAGTCCTCCCATTCCCAACACCACTGAATAGTTCTGGTAATGAAGATGGATTAATTCTGATCAAGACTCTCTTATCTGGCCTTTCCCAGGCCATCAGCATCAACGGCTGACCAGGGCTATGGCCACAGTCTATAACCAAGAATTGGGAATTTCTTGGTGTGCAGATACATATGCAGTGCAGTGTTCATCTCCACAATTTGGCTTCATATTTCCTATATTCCAGTCAACCCCAAATAATAGCTGAGAGTTTATATTTACTGAGTTCCTACTGTGTTCTAGACATAATGCCGTTTACCTCATCTAATCCTCCTAACAACACTGTATTGTGGCTGTGATATTCCCATTTTTGAGTTGAGAAATTGAAGTTCAGAGGAGATTGTCTGAGGTCACACAGCTAGAAACTTGTGTGACTAGCATTTGAACTGAGGTGGGTCTGATCCAAAGACCTTGCTTTTTCAACTATATGATGTGTCTCTCTGAGCTCACTCTTCTAGTAAACATGTAGCCTAGAAAGGGCAGAAACCAGTAGTTTCTCAACCATTTTATGCCAAATGAAAAGAAAGTCACTCAACTACCGAATGGGAGAGAAGAGGCAGGCAGTAAGCTTTAGGCCTAAGGATAAATTTCTTTGCAGTGAGGGTTATGCCGTCTATTCCTGGATAGTTGGAAGACTCAAAGAGCCAGACAAAAATTTCACAGGCCCAGGAGAGTAGTCAAGGATGATAAGAATGAGGCTGTAGATGATGAAGTTAGTAACACAATATCCTACTCAGGGCTAAGAGTAGACCTCAGCAAAGCCTCTGGGATCACCCCCGCTTCCAGCCATGTTAAGATCTCTAATAAAAGGCCCATACCTCTTCTTTGTAGCACTTCCCACTATTGCATGTCTGTGTCATTTTTTGAATAAGCTCTTTCTCCCCTTATTAAAGTATTATACCCATGAGGACAGAGCTTTTATTTTATTTATTTTATTTTCTTGAGATAGGGTCTTACTCTGTCACCCAGGCTGGAGTACTGTGGGACCATCTCAGCTCACTGCAGCCTCTGCCTCCCAGGCTCAAGCAATCCTCCCATCTCAGCCTCCTGACTAGCTGGGACTATAGGCATGTGCCACAATGCCCACCTAATGTTTTTGTATTTATCATAGAGATGAGGTTTTGTCATGTTGCCCAGGTTGGCCTCAAACTCCCAGACTCAAGCATTATCATCCCTTCTCAGCCTCCCAAACTGTAACTCCTGGAATTACAGTCATGAGCCACTTAGCCCAGCATATATCTTATTTTACTATACTTTATTTTAAGAGATGGGATCTCACTATGTTGCCCAGGCTATCGGGCAGTGGCTATTCACAGACAATCCCACTACTGATCCAGAGCTTCAACCTGCTCTGTTTCTTATCTGTGCCGGTTCACCCTTCCTTAGAAAACCTAGTCGTACCCTGTTCCCAGGAGGCCATATTGATGTTGAACTTAGTGCAGACACCTGAACCTCATAGCACACTACGGCTCAGAACTTCAGTAGAGAGCTGTGTTCTGCTTTGCTCGTCTCTGTAACTCTAGCTCTGAGCACACTATCCAGCACAGAGTTGAGGCTCAGTAAACACTTGCTGGACAAATAAATAAAGGGTAACCCTGGTGTTCTTCCACTCTGAGATACAATTTGATAAAAATGTTCAGCTCTAATGCAGCCCGAGGGGTAAGTTTATATAGTTTTTCTTAGATCTTTTCCAGGTATACTTAAGAAATAATTTATATTTTTCCAGTATCTCCTCATGATGTTTGTATTTATTGTTTTCACACTGTGAGATATTACATAACAGTTGCTAGAGCAAAAATAGAAGCCAGTTCTTTTTATTTGTCCCCATATGAGAAAAAGAAAATGTTTGTTTTTACAAAAATTCCTTATCACTTTAAATCTTTCCCATAATACAAATTAACAGTGAGCATGCCTTTCAGTCATTCCCTTTTGTGATTCCAGGGAAGAGAAAACATTGACTCTGGGAGTAATAATAAAATCACTCCTACCTTCCATGAGTAAGATGGAGAAGTCCTTTAAGATAGTGATGGTGCTGGCCAAAACCAGGATGGAAAAGATGAATGTGCAGATTGGGTCGGCTATTTTATAATCTGGCTAGAAAGGACAGGGATTTTTGTTAACTGAATTCATACCTCTCTTCCAGAAAGTCTGACTAAAAAACTAAGTAAACCTCCCTGTGTCTTTCCTTCTCCGTGACTCATTCACCCTTTCAACACATGCCATCCAACTCAGAGACAAGACTTGGTTTCTGAAGACTCAATCCTTCCTTTTAGCTTTCAACTACCAGCAAATAAAGAAATGAGACTACAAGACATGCTCTCCCCATAATTTAAGAACTAAAAGGAAGAATATTCTGAAGTTTTCTCTCAGGAGCCCTGATTTAACTTCTTGCAGATTAATAAAAGTACAGAGTATGTGATGAAAGTATGTACAAATATGCCCACAAGATCCAGTGACTTTTTGGCCTTAATTATAATGAGCAGAAGAAAGGATATTATTTGTTCAGAAATTGCATATGGCCAGCATACAGCTGGACTATGCTCTTGGTTGACTGGGGTGAGTTTATTTCTTTGCCTCTCCAGTATTGCACATACTCAAGGCTGGCATCTTTGATGCAGTCTTAAGGGCGTGAACAAAAGTGTCATCCTTGCTCAATCTCCTCACTGTAACCCTTAGCCTCAGAGTGAAACATCTGCTTTTCTACCCTTGATGAAGTTCTATGCCATAAAGTTTGTGCCCTACTATCTTTAAGAAATTCAGCATCAACTCAACTTTTGTAAGTGGACTCTCAAACTCCACTTACCCTTACAATTTTGAACTAGTTTTGCCTTAGACTTAAAGCTTTCAGTGATCATTTTGCTCAGCTGAATTTAGATATATCTTTGTAATTTTTATTTACATGTTTTCACTTTTTTAGGAAAAGCAGCAAGTCTTTGCAAATTGGACAATTGTGATGCAAATAGACAGAACTAAATGCTCTTCTGCATTCTCTGCCTGCCAACCCACCTCAGTTATCAGTATTACCAGGTAGAGATCTATAGTGGAGATTTATTTGTTTAGGGTCAGAGGCTTACCAGGGATTCATTCCCACTTTTCATTAGCACCTTGGCTTTTGAGGGAGAACTTACCTCTCCCCTATTGTGGGCAATGCAGGCGGAACAATAAATCAGGTACTCTAACCTCCCTTCAGCCAAGCAGCAGATACAAGACACAACCTAGGTTGATTGGACTCACTTTTACAGAAACATCAATCTTCAGAAGTGACAGAAACAGCAAAAACATTTGTTCAGACATATTTACTTCAGCATGGTGTCTAGGACAGAAGTTGGATTGTTTCTAAACTCTAGATACCAAAATTTCCCTTATTTCTACTTTGATATCTGTCTAGGAGTACATCCAGTAAATTTTGGCCAATAATATACTTTTTGCTAGAGTGAGCCAGAGATGTTTCCTATTGCTTATGATCCAAGAACCCTAAGATATTCAGTTTCGTTGCTATACATCTTAACACCATGGTTGAGTGTTTGTTTGCTTGCTTTAGCTTTGCAAAGTAGTTTGCGTAGGTAAACATAGGATGTCCATTGTCTTTTAAGTTAAGTACTATGATGGGGGGGTAAACTCAAACAAACTCACCTTAAAGTAGATAATCAGCGCACTAATGAGCACACTGATACTCTGAAATAGATCTCCGAGGGCATGAACAAAAGCAGCTCTGACACTGGCATTGCCTTGCACTTCCTTGTGATTATGGCCAAGGCATCTCTGGTGTAAAACCACAGTCAGTCTGAAAGAGAGAACAATGTTCTTGGCACACATAAAATCATTCTTTAAAATGTAGGCAGCATATTGAAAGAGCTGGCAATAACATGCATTATCCAAAATGATAGTTAAAATATTTATGCTTTAAAAAGAACTATTTTTGACTGATGTTTGAATACACATGTCATAGAATTTTAATACTTTTATACAAAAGAAAACTATAAAGATGCATCCTGTTTACTCATTCATCCACCTAATGTTTCTCTTTTCACATTGAAACTGGAAAGCATCACTTCTTAGATGAAAATCAAGCATTTGACGATGAAGAGAGGAAATCTCCTTTATCGAAGGTCTACTTACTGTCAGGCACTGAGTTGGCTTATAGCCAAGCTTCATCTGGAGCTTGATCAAAAGTACTGGTTTCAAATGTGAAAAAAAAAACACAAGAAGGGATAAATAAAATAAGAAGTAGTGTATTTTATCGAGGTTGTATTTTATTTTACTTAATTTTGTACATTTTCATAGGAATTTGAAATTGGAATGATTTCTTAATGTCCAATGATAAGAGTATTATACTCATGTATATATAGCTATTTAGCCAGAAGTAGAAATATATTACAATATTAAAATGATCTTGGATGTGTACACATATATACACAATGTATTGCAAAGCTGAGCATCTCTTCTCTGAGTCAAAGTGATCAGTAGTAGACACTACAAATTATGTACCTAATTCTGTTTATCTATAACTTTAAGAGGTATTAGACCAGAGATAAAATTAGAACATTTTCACTGACAGATAACAGAGTGTTTTGCCTTTCTGAACTTTTTCTAAACATTTTGGAACAAAAGTTTAAAAACGGCAACATATTGTTCAATACCATGTATCCCATTCTGCTTTCAGGTAGAGTGTCTGTTAAATCTCAGGCCATCACCACAAAGTAGAATGACCACTAGCCATCAAGATCTGATCACTACTGAATGTACAGTTTTCAGATGTTCAGTGTTTGGGTAGAAATTTACTCTCACCTAGAAGTTACCATTTAAGGTTCTTTAGACAGCCTGATATGGCTGACAGATCATAGACCTTCATCTGATCTGCCATGTGTGTTCATCCTGTTGTCATTCATTTTTTTACTCATCTTATTGACAAAAAGAGAGAGGAAAGAAACTTATGTAATCACTTATATGCAGACACTTGTAAAAGCTTGGGCCATAAAGGTCAGTGAAAACAGATGTGGTCACTCCCCAATATAGCTTTAAATGTGCTGGAGAAGGTAAAGGTTACACACACACACACACACACACACACACACACATACACACACACACACACAGAGAGAGAGAGAGACAGAGAGACAGAGAGAGAGAGACAGAGAGAGAGATACAAATGGAAAAATCTAATTTCAATAAGTCCACCAAGAACTGTTACTATGGGTGATACAAAGAGGAGTCTGATTTAGTTAGAGAGACATAGCAGCTGAGTTTAATTCAAAAGCTTATGCTAGAGTTAAATATGCTGAGGGGAGGAAATGTTTCATGCAGTGAAAACTTAGCAGGCAATAGCCTTAAGGCTCTATTTATAACCTTCATCCTGGAATCTCTTCACAACTTCTGCTGGAACTTTCTGTCCTGATTTTGGATCTCCAAGGAATAGATTTATTCCTGAGTCACAGTTCTGATATCTCTATATTCAAACAATACAGCATCTAGCAGCATTTCAAACCTGTAATCTCAGTTCTCAGAGAAAATATTATAGTCACTCAGCATTCTTATCCATAAATAACTATCTACTTGTACAGAGAAGGCAGAGCTATCTGACTGCCTTGACTTTCTGGGTGTAAAAAGCACCTGCAATGTTAAGGTCAACGTTTAAAAGCAGTTACAAGAAAATTTGGATGATATCTGTTTAGAAAATCAAACCTGATCATTGATGTGAGAGTTGGGTAGGTTTTTAGCCTTCATCTTTGTGTAGCATCAAGACAACCTGTATGACATATGACTCTCAGGAAATTAATACTTTTATTCTTCCTTCTGCCTCAAGACCATATTGTTCTCTTTATGCAAAGATGACATTATTGACCTGTAGTCAGCAGAATGTGTGCACTGGCATATTTGTCTCATAGAGGTGATAGATTTACATGGATCTACTCACACTTTTTCTCCCAGTGCCAATGTGAAACACATTTTCAAGTTAACTGGCTGGAGAGGGGGATCTAGTTAGTGACAACAGATCAAA
The DNA here is from genome assembly GCA_963574635.1 of Cheracebus regulus. Lineage (NCBI taxonomy): Eukaryota > Metazoa > Chordata > Mammalia > Primates > Pitheciidae > Cheracebus > Cheracebus regulus. The sequence goes on along the minus strand of CAUYQU010065239.1, from coordinate 25,606 downwards.
CACCATTCTTCTGTTTATTTAGCTCAGCGATTTTGCACAATGGTTCACAAATTGAGAGGTGGTTAAGACAGACGTCAAGAGTCAAGGCTATTAGAATGACCTGTGGACTTTTTCTAAAGTGTACATGCTCAGCTATTCTTGAATTCCAGGGATTCCATTGTGCCTCCTCTTAAAATCCACTTTTTAAAACTTCATTGTTCAATCACGGTCTTCTTCACCTTCATGTAAAAATCTACCTCCTAGCATGTATCAAGTTGAATTGCAAGATAGACAGCCAGATGATGAAAAGATGCTACTGAGTTTCCTATTGCTTCTGTCACAAATTACCATGATGATTTAGCAACTTAAAACAACACAAACTTACTATAGTTCTGAAAGTCAGAAGTCTAAGTGGGTCTCTAGAACTGCATCCTTTCTGGAGGTTCTAGAAGGGAATTCATGTTCCTGTCTTTTCCAGCTTCTAGAAGCCACCTGGCTCCAGGCAGCTTTCCCCATTTTCAACATCAGAAATAACAACATCTTCTCTCCTCTCTGATCTCCTGTCTCCCTCTTATAAGGACGCTTGCCATTATGTGGGCCCACCTGGATAATCCAGGATAATCTCCCATTTTAGTATTCTTCATTACGTTTGCACAGTTTCTTTTGCCATGTGATTAAACATATTCAGAAGTTCCAGGGATTAGGATGTTTAAATCTTTGTAGGGAAGTGGGTCATTATTCTGTCTACCAACATGATAGCTAGCTAGATCACTAGGTAGATATGCAGATAGATGATTAACAGATGATAGATAGATGATAGATAGATGATAGATAGATGATAGATAGATAGATAGATAGATGATAGATAGATAGAGTTTAAAGTAGAATTGCCCAGAATTAGACCCTCAAGTGGAAAGGAGAAATTTGACTCAAGATCAAAGTCCTGGCCTCAAAACCCCATTTCCTGACCAATCCAGTAGTTCATTTTGGGAAAGTTAGACTCATTTGGCAAAGAACATGTGCTCTTCTCCTGTAAGAATGACTTAAAACTACCTAGATAAAAGAATGGACCAAAAGGTTGAAACTAAAGGGAGAATTTAGCTAACATAGCACAAGAAGAATTTTCATGCAGTCACAATGCTGCAAAGATAAAATAGACTGTTTTTGAGGGAAATAAATTTCCTTTTATAAGTTCTATTAAAATACATGAAACCAATAGCCATTTTATGGAAATGTTGCAAAAGAGAATGCAAAAGTAAAATGAGGACTGAAATAAATACATTTTAGAGTTCCTTCCAGCCCAGCTCACTGGGAGCCATCAGCTGCTCACCTCACAGAAATGGAACAGTAGTAAGTCACACTCCATGTGGAACCATCAACATACACAAGAGCAGAATGTAAAGGAGCTCAATTCTGGGTCTGTGAATCTGGATTAAAATCCTGGCTCTGTACTACTTAATCGGCAGTGTATTTAACCTCACTGAGCTTCAGTTTCCTAATCTATAATATAGGGGAGTTGTGAACATTAACTTGGTAATGCATATCCAAACATCCTAGTTCTGTCTCTGGCACACCAGAAGCTTTCAAAACATGGTAGCTAGCAGTAGCCAATATTAAAACACACTTTAGCTTAAACAAAAGTGGTCAACCTTATTTTCAATCTTAGAGCCATTCAAACACTCTGTCAGGTCTCTACCATCTTCTCACTTACTGAGTTTTTATAAAAAGGCTTTGTCTAGATAGTTACAAGTGAGCCTCATGGGCACTGTGCAGGGAACAGGGGCTGACTTACACAATGTTGGCTGCCACCGCACAGATGGAAACGATGATCATCACAGTTGCCTGGATCTGGTAATCGGGATACAGCAGGCGCTCACAGGCCAGGTATACCAGCACACCAGTCACCACCCAGATGCATAGGATGGAGAGCAAAGCACCAAGGATCTCTAGGGATTCAAACACACACGGAAACCCACACATAGATAACTCCATCACCTACACCCCCAAGAGTCATATGACTCTTTGCCACTCCCCACAAATAGAGGCTTCACACTAGTTCACTCAGTGATTCATAAAGTAAAAGTGTGGACGGATTTGAAAAAAAAAAAAAGACAGAATTTTAACACTGCATTCATAAAACACCAGCATCTGAGTCATTATGCTCCATCTTACTCAGTAATTTCCAGCAAATTTTTAGAACATATTAATTGCTGCCTGCCCCTACTGTTTTCCTTGGGGATCTTAATTTAAAGAGGTGCTAAAATGATTGAAACTTATTAGGAGATAAAATAATGAGACACAGAGAGTAAAATGTGTTTAGAAACTCTTAATTTTCACCATAAAACATTTACAACCTTCCAGTGCCAGCACCTTCAATGGAATAAAATAGTGAAAAGGGAAAGCTTCAGAGAGCACTTGAAGAAAATGAGTTTTATTTGCCAGTGCAACACATTATAAACACAGAGGTGAGCTCAGAGGCTTACTAACACTTTGACTACATTTTAAGAGCAACAGTAAGAAAAACAAGCCTCAGAATGGCAATGTTGACATCAGTATGTAAAGATAAAATGGTGTTCAATGTGCCCACTGAAGAAAGTGTGTTTGCTCACTCAGAAGTTCTTTAACACTTCACTCTGACCTTTAATTCACACCCATACATAGATTCTAAAAACCCAAAAGGGTCTAGAAACATTCTGTGAGGCAGTGGTCAGGTACAATCTATCATTTAGTCCTTCCCCACATTAAGCTAATCCCAGAGACTATTTCCTTTTAAAGCAGAGCAATGTAATATATTATTACCCAGTGTGTGGCAATTATTTCCCAGACTTCAGCCATTTATAGACAACCTTCATAACATTTTCCATATCCGCATGCTACCTGTTTTATTAGTTGCTTGATTTTTTTTTCAAAAAGGTTTACTTTTTACAATTAGCTTCTTCCTAAATAATGTTATCCATGAAATTACATATTTGATGTGCTAGTTTATTTTGTAATGTGTATCAGGATATGTAATTATTGTCTTAAAATTATCTGACTAACCAGCTGTGAAACACTTCTCACACTATGGGAAATGCTGATGTAGATATTTAAGGCATGAGATCAAGTGTCAGACGTACATGGCCTGCCAGTGACCAGCTATGTGACTTTAGACAAGTCACTTAACCTATTTGAGCCTGAATTTTCTTATCTATATGCATTATAATAATAGAATATATATATAACAATTTGCCATTTGTTATGGGTTGAATTATGTTTCCCCCAAATTTATATGTTAAAGTACTAATCTTTGGCAGGGCACGGTGACTCACACCTGTAATCTTGGCACTTTGGGAGGCTGAGGTGGGTGGATTGCCTGAGGTCAGGAGTTCAAGACAGTCTGGTCAACATGGTGAAACCCTGTCTCTACTAAAAATACAAAAAAATTAGCCGGGCGTGGTGGTGTATGCTTGTAATCCCAGCTACTCCGGAGGCTGAGGCAAGGGAATTGCTTGAACCAGGGAAGGGGAGGTTGCAATGAGCCAAGGCAGTGCCACTGCATGCACTCCAGCCTGCGTGACAGAGCAAGACTCTATCTCAAGAAAAGAAGAAGAAGAAAGAAGAAGGAAGAAGAAAAGAAGGAGAAGAAGAAGGAGAAGGAGAAGGCGGAGAAGAAGAGGAGGAAGAGGAGGGAGGGGGAGGAGGAAGAAAAAGGAGGAGGAGGAAGGAGGAAGAGGAGGGGAACTAATCTTCAGTTCCTCAGATTGTGACCTTATTTAGAAATAGGATTATTGCAGATGAAGTTCGTTAAGATGAGGTCATACTGGAGCAGGATGGGCCCGATATGGCTGGTGTCCTTATTTAAGTAGAAACCCGGACCCAGACATGCAAATGGGGAAAATGCCATGTAAAGATTAAAGCAGAGATCTATAAGCCAAGGAATGATAAAGTTTGCCAGAAAACCACCAGAAGCTAAGAGAGAGGCCCGGAACCGACACCCCTCACAGACCTCAGAAGGAGCCAGTCCTGCCAACTCCCTTATTGCAGACTTCTGTTTTTCATAACGAGAGACAATGTCTGTTGCTTAAACAAAAATGTATTCAAAGTTGTGTAACGTCATGTATTATTACCCAGTGTGTGGCAATTATTTCCCAGACTTCAGTCATTTATAGACAACCTTCATAATTTGTTATGAAAATAATGTACCCCCCAAAGTAATGTAACCAATTTGTAGTACATTAGTAAGGCAGCCCTAGGAACTTAATACAACATATAGCAAACACTCAAGGAATTGTTATTTTATGAGTCTACTCAGGCTACTTAAAACTCACCTTTGCAGAAATTTATGAGGACCGGGCCCAAGAATTTCTGGTTAGCCAGAAATGAAGATTGAGTCTGTGGCTGTCAGGTAGTGTGCTTCCTACCCATGTAAATCCAAATCCACTTTCATAAAATGGAGCATGTCTAACTCAAAACCCATGGCTAGGAAGCACGGTGGGAAAAGAGCTGTGGGGGTAAAGCTCAATACCAAGAGCAAGAGTCAGGAGTCAAATCTCAGGACAGAACAAAGAGTCAGAAACCCAGAAGTAACTAGTTAGAACAGGAGACACATGAGGGTCATTGATAAATGCTACCATGATTACTTAAAAAAAAAAAAAAAAAAAAAAAAAAACTATTAGCTAAGCTGGGATCATTGGGTTGGCCGGATTATGGGTGTGTTGTGTATGAATGTGGTAGACTCACCTCTATATCTATAGAGGTGCCGTTTAATATGGTAGCCACCAATCATATATGGCTGTTTAAAGTGAAATTAAGTAAATTTAAAAATCTAGTTTTTCAGTAGCACTAGCTGCATCTAAAGTACACAATAGCTACATTATACTGTGTGTTATAGAATATTGCCCTTGCAGCAAAGAGTTGTATTAACAGCTCAGGGTCTGCCATGGCCAGGATGCCGAAGTACAAGCAGTGATCTAAATTCTGTGTTCACCGTACGTTTTCACACCATCCTATGTTTAAAAACTGCTTTGACAATTGGCATCAGAAAGGGTCAAGTACATGTAAAACTTTATACAGACAAATCATGGGTTCTTAGCCAGAGGTTCATGTTTTCCAAGTGTAATTCTGTTCAAGGACTGGCAAAAGCATTCTCAGATCACATTGTCACGAACTCTCTTTACTGCTGTTTATTGCCTCATCTCCTGAATGTTAAAGAGAAGCAAGTCAAAACACCTGTGATGATCCAACTGTTTAGTATGAAATTAGGACTTCCTGCCATTCTAAACTTGAAAAACCACAGTCCACAGGTGTCAGTCTACAAGCTGTGATCTGCGTCTAGCAGCCCTTTCAGCGAAGGCTGGCCACCGATTTCCTCTACACTGATGTTCTCAACCAGTGTGAAAACATGGGATTGTGGCTATTTGTTTACATGATCTGTGCAAAATATTCAGCCAGAAGCCCCAGCTGATAGAATAACACAGAGAGGAAGAATTGAAGTTGCAGAGTGTGGGGTTGTGGGGGTGGATAAGGGAGGGATTGTAAAAATGAGTCAAAGTAAAAACCTTTATCAATACCTAGGTGATGGGTTGGTAGGTGCAAAAACCACAATGGCACACGTTGACCTATATAACAAACCTACGCTCCAGAACTTATTAAAATTAAGATTTAAAAAAGCATACAACCAAATGATTATATACCAAATTTAGAGACCTCCAAGTTGTTTACTTATGCTACCTGGTTAAGTTATTTCTGTCTGTTTTAGTGCATACATGTTATTTGAAATCCCCATAATTATTAGTTGAGAAGGCTGTAATTTGCACTAGACTTCTCTCCTTCTCTTAGTCAGAGTGGATTCATTTGTCCGTTGTTGTGAAATTATTTAAGGAAGCACATGTGAACCACATTCAATAAATGGCAGGCAAGGCTCAGGCACATGTTTCAGCACATGTTTGCTTTCATCCTGTTACAAGAATTGGTTGAGCAATAAAGAATGAACACACACACACACACACACACACACACACACACACACACACACGTTATCGTGACCTTGGCTACTTCCTAGGCAAGAGTAAGCAGTTACTGAGTGAAGAAACCAGCTGCAAGAAAGGAGAAAAAGTAAACTTTTATTCTCTCCTCTTCCTTCTCCTCCTCCTTCTTTTTTGCATTATTATTGAGTAAGATATTCAGCTGAATGATTCACTGAATGCAGCATGTGAGCAGGAAAGCCTATATTCTATTCCTGAATCCCCTGTAAGAAGTTCTTCAATCTCTATAACTCTCTTGGGCGCTCTGTGCCTCATTTTGCAATATGGCAGAAGCTTTACCCTTATCCTCTCTTCCAGGGATACAGAGTAATTTAATGAATTGTGTCATGTCTGTTACCATGCGCAGAATCCCTGAGGCTGGGTTGGCTGCTGAAATGATACACATGTTCCTGTTTTCCCAGAGGACTAGAGATAGCACCATTAATCTGTCTGTTTCCTGAATTCATATTGAAAACACACATTCCCATATACACATTTGCTTTATCCTGTGCATTAGAAATGTGTCTCTAAGGGACTTTCCAACAAGGTTTTGCTTTGTAGCTTCCATTTTTACCCTTGGGTTGACTTTGCAGCACTCTCCTGGTGTTATTGCTCACTCTGTGAACTGTACCTGCTCGGTGCCATCCAAACGTCAGCCGCTTAGAGGGAGGCTTCGATGACAACCACAGGGAGAAGAGACTGAGTAGGAAACTGGTCAGGTCAATTAAGAGGTGGGCAGCATCTGTGATGACAGCAAGACTCCCAGCAATGTGCCCACCTAGAGAATGCAAAATAGTACACTGTGTTAAGGCCCCAGAATGCAACTAGAATCATAGACATGCTAATCATCGTAGGTGAAAATGCCACGGACTCACATTTAGAGGAGAAAGAGATCTTAAAGTTGATTTAATTCACTACTTCTGAGACTCAGAGAGTAGATATGATTTGTACACATAGAAATGAATTTCAAAGGAGAAGTCATTCCTGGGGTAGCAAAGACAGAAAGTATGGGGCAGCACATCTGGAGAACACCTTAGACAGAGGTATAAGGATTCAAAAGAGGAGAATACAAGAAGATCAGGCTGAAGCAATGTGGGCCAGTGTCAAAGAGTCTCATAATCCAGAATGAGGACGTGGACTTTTGTTTACAAACTAGATGTTGCGATCTGGCCAACAGGTGTGTTTTTATTTGACTTATAATTTGATCATCATCTTTACCCTTTCCTTTTTCTCTATTAATTTATATTTTCCACCTGAGCTTGAAACCCCTGTAATAAATAATAGGGAGCAGAAAGGAGAAAGGGCGCGTACCTTCCAATGGGCGTCTTGAGTGCCACAATCCAATAAAGCATAGGGATGCAATCTGAGCCATGAGAATCCTGCCTTGCTTTCTTCTCTATTTGATGTGCCCTCTCTACTTCCCTCTAATTCTCCTTTGAGAAAAGACCTCCAGCCTCCAAAATAGAAGTTAAAGAAAAACCTTGCCCTTTCCTTCCCAGACATGGTTTGTTGTTTGAGAGCAATAACCTTTATTGCTCTTACTACATCTTCCCAGCAAAGGGCTTTTGCTGACTGATTAGTTCTCCCTACAGCTGTTTATTGCCTTGTGTACCACAAAATAGCAGAGACTGTCAGCCATCAGCCTCGCCATCATGAGACTCACCTTGTCTAGCCTAATGATTTTTTAAAATTACATAGATGGCTCATAATTGCGATAATCCCCACAGGCCATTGGCTCTAGCTGTAGTTAATAACTGGTTTGTCAAGGTTTAATGGGCTGTAGCAAAGTAATCTTCAAGCTTGTTACTGAACAGTCAGTGCAAAAATCAGAATGATGCATTAGCCAAAAAGCAACATTTTGCTAACAAATCAGCTGTCCTTCCAATTATCCTCTAATGTTGCTCTATCTGCCAAACTTGGTACTGATGATAAAACTGTGTTAATAAGGCATTATTTCTTGCCTGGAGAATAGCTCCATGCAGATAAGCAGTATGCTGCAATCACAGCAATGAGTGATGGTGATTCTACATGTTGGGCTGAAATACAGTCTAAGTCAAGGAAATGAAATCAGTCTTACAGAGTCTCTTCAACAGTCTCAGCTGAGGCAGGAGGCTCCTGAGAAAGAAAAAGGGCTTGCTTTGGAAGAAGCATGTTACTATGGAGGCTTGGAAACTGAGAACCATTTTGCAACCATCAGAGCTACTTATGAGAGCCATCCAGAAAACTGTGGGCAATCACTGATGAATAGAGCAAACTGCTTGCAAGAGGTAGTTTGTGACTAATCTTGCATTTGCTTCTGAAAGCATGGCATATTATTGACAATTAATTCAATTATCCAGCCAATATTTATTGAGCCCTTACCGTGCATGGTACCAGGGATTGGGTATACAAAGATATACAAATCACAGCCTCTCTTCAGGGATTTTCTTGTTTAACACTCACTGTACCAGAAACAAGTTGATGGGCTAAGGGATCAGAGAGCTGCTCTCACTGGGAGGAGTGAGAAACTTCACAAAAGAGGGGTAAGAATTAGCAAAAAGAGAAGGGTTTTTCAGAGAGAGATAAAATCATGGACAAAAAATAGAGAAGCGAAAGTACATAGCACCTTTCAGGAAAAGCTGAAGGTATGGAGTGCTGGAGGAAAAATGGGAAATGAGACTGGGAAGGCAGGTTGGAAACACCTGTGTGGGGTATTATATGTCAGCTTTGAATGTGATTCTATGACTAAGGGGATTTACTTATTATTTTGAGGCAAGGCTATGTGGCATGTTGAGATCTGTATTTAAGAGAGAAGTCTTTACCAGCAATATGGAGGATGACTTTGGAGCGAGAAGGAGCTAGAGCTTAAGATTCGACAGTGTTAGCCAAGGGAAACTATGATAAAGACATGAACTAAGGCAGTAGCAGTCATAATTCTGGAATGCTTGGCAAAATGCGGAGAGCAGTACACTTATAACAAGGTAAGAGACACACAGAAAAGACTTCATCCTGGAGACTTTACTTAAGGCCTGTGGGGTGAGGTGACAGCAAGAGAGCAGAGGAACTACGGGGCATGGGTCTCACAAACCACCTCTGATTGAGATGGTGTTAATTCCCCATGCGGGTTTCCATGGAGAACAGAGACTTACTGGCAGCAATGAAAGAAGTAACTGTTTATATGACAATGTTAGCTGTGTGTCCCATTGCTGGGCTACACAGTTGTATGCTATTAATTCACATTTTTTAAATCCTTTAATTACTTTGTGAATAGTATTATGATACTATACCATATGTTGTGTTAAAACCCCATTGAGTTATTTAACAAGTACAACAGGTCCTCAAATAACATCATTTCATTCAACTTCCTTCGTTTATAAGGTTGATAAGAAAATGAAATAGATTCCTGACCAGGGCCGCTGTCTGTGTGGAGTTTGCATGTTCTCCCCATGTCTGCATGGGCTTTCTCTGAGTACTAGGGTTTTTCTCCCACATGCCAAGGCTGTGCACATGAGGTTCACTGGCGTGTCTACTTGGTCCTGGTGGAGTGACTGTGGATGTGGCTGTGCCCTGTGATGGGAGGCATCCTGTTCAGGGCTGTTTCCCACCTTGAGCCCTGAGCTGCCGGGACAGGCTCCAGCTATGAAACTGGAATAAGTGGGTTGAAAAAAGATGAATGAAAACAAAGGATTGTAAAATAAATATGTGTAAGGTAAATGATCATCATACAGATGCCCAACAAAAAAGACACGGTATGAAAGTGCTCAGCAAGCCCTGCTCATTTTATCTTATTTGGGTTTGAACTGTGTGGTGGCAGGAGGCACTCCTGACAATTTCCACTTTACAAACATTTATTCCTTGATGTAACCACCACCATTATAAACAGCCTCATTCACTGATGAACCCAATGTTGCATAGTTATCTCACTGGTGTTTATCATCTTTCTTAGATGTATGTACACCTCACATTTATTACAGTGTTTAATAATCAAAGTGTTTTGGCCTTTATTTAGAAGTTTGGCGTTGTTTTTGTGACCAGTATGACGTTGGTCATTTTGCGACCAATATGGCATGGAAACTTAACTTGTTTCTCTCAATTGGCCTATGGTAAAATTGGTTTTTGTTATATGTCGCTTCATTGAGTGTCAAAGTTTCCAAGAATCTCTCCATGATGTTAAGTGAGGACTTACTATGTTTAAAATATATTACAGTTCTTACAGCCATGTTTTGACATTTCTTAAAATGTTAATACCAGGAACCTTCAAAAATATAAGGGGTCTGAGCTACTAAAACCCCCTGGCTGTAGAACAAGGTCAGTGCCCTCATCAGTAAAACTTGTTTCACACCACCCAGCAATATCTTTCTCTTAGTGGAAGAGAAGTTTTTCCCTCAGATGTTTACCATCTTCCCCAGCCTGCTTCCTGCTCTGAATTCCTGTCTGATCACCCAGTGTTTTCTCTATTCTTGCTCAACTCTGAATAGTCCTACTTCAGCTATCTCCCCTAACCACTCCCAATTTCTTCCAGCAAAGGCCATACCTGAGATTATTTTTCTTCTGAGTTCTCAGCATCTGAACACATATCCATTCAAATAGAGACACATGTTTACATCTGCAACATAACCCCTCTTTTTGGCCTTTCTACAATTAGGAATTTTCACAAGCAATCAGAAAGAGTCCCAATTCAACAGGTTCAAAGGTCCCTTAAGGGTGGACATACTATGCTTATATCCTTCTTTAGTTCCCTCTCCAGTTTGCTCTATACTCTGTCGCAAATTATTTCCCTAAACACAGCTCTATGACCTGCTTCTCCCTTGTCCTAAATGTCAATTACTCCCCAAGGTCTCTGAATGAATCCCTATTCCCCAGCTGAGCCTCAGCTCTTCTTGACCCTCCAACTACCATTCTAGTTATATTCTTCATTAACCACATTTTACCCTACACCCCTGCCTTGGATAGGCTTTTGCAGTTGTAAGTCATAAATGCCTAACCCAAACTAGCTTAAACAATAACAACAACAATAATGTATCAATATATTGGCTCATATAACTGAGAACAAATCTGGGTGGGATTGGATCAGATGCAGCCCTGTCCTAAGGTTAAAAAAATGTTCATGGGGTCCTGCTCTGTCTCTTGCTATTGCTATTGATTGTCCAGTTGAAGAAAGACTTTTCCTTCACTTCAGCAATAAAGGTCGACCTCTAAAAGCTCCAGACCTGTATCATTTCAGCTCAGTTTTTATAAAGGAAAGAGAGAAACCTTTTTTCCAGCCTCCTTATGTAAAGACCCAGAGACTCTGATCTGTCCAGCTTGATATCTCACATCCATCCCAGCCTAAGAGCATGAGGTTCTCAGACCAGCAGGACCAAAATTGCAACGAGAGAAAAGAATATGAAAAATCTTGCTGAACAGAAAATGCCAGTCTACTACACACAGCAGTACCCAAGTTTCTAAGAATACAGATTTCCTGTCCTGTTTCAGACCCACCCAATCGGAATTTTTCAAGGCAAGCCCTGATAAATATATATCTCCTGGATCATGGCAGTAAGTAGTGTGCTATTCCTTTAGTCTACTCCATCTACCTTTTGGCCATCTCTCAATTCCTGTCCACTTTTCCAGGCCTTGCTCAAACTCCATATCCTGCAGGAGGACCTCTCAGATTTTCAAGAGTGATCTTAGAATAATAATTGCGTTCTCTAACATAGGTACAAATGGCTTTGGGGAAGAGATGAGCTGTGGATCAGGGTCTTGACTAATGGCCAGTAGTTTGATGAGTATGGAAAATGAAAAGAAGGCTTTTCTAGTCAAAGAAAAAAAGCATAAGAATCTAAAGTGCAAAGATTATTTTGCAGAGCATGAACAAATAAATCTGGCTGAAACAGGGTAGCCAGGGAAATAGCAAGACAAGAATATTGACAGTTTTGCCACCAGATTATGCAATGTCTTGAAAGCCAAAGTAAGAATTTTTTATTTTGTCCAGGATGCTAGAGCTTTTCAATATATTGATCTCTTTTCACTTGAGGCAAGCAATTGGGGCCTAGTACAGTGGGAGCTTCTGAAGCAGTCTCTTCCACAAGCACCCTTGTCAGTTTATCCCAGTGCTCAGAAAATGTACTATGCTTGTCACGAGGGGGAAAAGGTTGTAAACCCTGAATAAAGCAAAGGGGAGCCAATTTATTTAAAAAGGTGGTTTTTTTTGTTTGTTTTTTTGTTTGTTTTTTGAGGCAGAGTCTCACTTTATCTCCCAGGCCGGAATGCAGTAGCACAATCTCGGCTCACTGCAACCTTTGCCTCCTGGGTTCATGCACAATTCTTGTGCTTCAGACTCCCAAGTAGATGAGATTACAGGCATGTGCCACCACATCCAGCTAATTTTTATATTTTTAGTAGAGATGAGGTTTTGCCATGTTGGTCAGGCTGGTCTAGAAACACTCATCACAGCTTCTAACACATAGTGAGCATTAAATAAATAATAGCTGTTATCATAATGCCAAAAATGCAAAGAACATATTATGTCTGAAAATCTCTTAATATAATACACCTCAACCATGTGTCAATAAGCTTAAAAAACCAATACATTTAAAATAAAAGGTATTTAATTAAAAGTCAACACTCATCTTTGATTCTTTGTTAATTATTACAAAACTGAAACAAAGAAACATTTCATTAACATAATTCAAAACACTTAACCCTTCAAAAAGCATTTTGCTTAACAGCCAGTTGATCAAACAGATTTGATTTAGCATAAGGTATTATTTAACATGATAAAAACATGAAACATACAAAAGAGATATAACTATTGAAATGAGGAGAAATATGTTTTCTGCATAAGAGAGGGTGATGTCCTGGGATGGGGAAGATGCATGAGAAGGGACAAAGGAAAATACACTGAAGTATATTTAGAATTGACAATAATTCAAATACATAATTGAGTAAAAAAATATACAAAAATCAAAACTTCAGAATACAAAAAGTAACTATCTAGAAAATAAAACATGAAAAATGGTGGACTGCACTCATCCCTGCAAAGAATAAGCCAAACACACATAATAATCAGAAATAACTCTTAAAAGAAATAGGCTGTCCATGTATTAAGATGAACACTGTGAAACCTTGATGAGACATGTAAAGTATTTGGATAAATGGAGAAATGTAACGTATTCCTGGAGGGAAAGTTGAGTACTTAAAGATATTGTGTTCCCAAATTAACTTAAATATTAATAAAATCATAATTGTATGGGGGAGAACTGAACAGAACAATTCTCATGTTTAATCAGGATAATAAACAGAGATGAATAGCTTTTCCTTTTTTTGTTAAATTAAAAATCATGAGTAGAAAACAACAGATATTATAACATATAAATCTATGTTAATTATGTCCTTGACAGAGACCAGAAACACAGATCCATGAAACACCTTAGAAACAGACCCTGCTTTTTATAAAGTTTTAATAAATGATTAAAGAAATGTTAAAAAATCAGTGGGGAAAATAATTATTTCATAAATGATGCTGAAACCTGTTTTAGCTATTTAGAAAAAAATTCAGTTTTTAGAGCATACAATATATCTAACGTCACATTAATTTAAAAATTAAATGCAAAAATTAAGCAACAAACAAGCTATCTTCTCAGTAGATGGAGAAGGATTGTTAAGCACTAACACGGTAAAAGAGTAGTAAAAGAAATGAGCTCAAAATGAAAAGTTTTAAACAGTTACCTGTATGAAATTTAAAACTTCTCTAAGTCAAAACAAACATTAAAAGGTTAAACAGCAAACTGGAAAAGCACTTATAACTAATAAAACAAAGATCTAACATCCTAATATATAAAGAGCTCCCAGAGATCAATAGAAAGAATTTAAAATTTTTTTAAAAACAAATGAGTAACAAACATTAAGAGGCAAGAAGGAAATGCATTAACAGAGGGAAATACAGACCACTAATAAGCATGCAAAAAATGGCCTAATAGTAACAATTAGAGAAATAAATATTAAAATAAAATATTCATCTATACATTAGCAAAGCTTTTTTAGAGATTAAAATAAATTGTATTAAGATTTGGAGTCAGAATCATTCTCCTGTAGAGCTGGTAGACATGAATTGTTTAGCTTTCTGAGCAGCACTCTGGCAATATGAATCAAGTAATAAAAATATTCATGTCCTTCAACCAATTATTTCCACTTTCAGGAATCTCTCTGAAGGGCTTAACCAGAAAGGCAGGCAGAGTTTTCTTTAAGATTTTGCTTTGCAGCATTGTCCATAAGCAGGAAAAAACTCCCTAAATTTCTAACAATAGAGAAATTAAATTATGTAAATTAAAGTGGAGCATATTAGAGAATATTGTTCAGGCATAAAAATGTTTTTGAAGAGTATTTGACAGTGTGGTCAAAAGCATTCAGTATGCTCTCAGTTATGTTTGAAAAATAAAACGTGAGCTATGGATAGAAAATGCCTTGTACAAAATACTCCATAAAATTATTGAAGGCTATTGCTCGAATATGGGATAGTGATTAATTTTATTTTGTTTCCTTCTATTTTTCAACTTATCTACAATGAACATATTGTTACCTTATACTTACAGAAAATATTAAATCCTTCTTTAGAAGAACTTAGGTAACCCTCCCATAATGATGCAGTTTTGTTTGTTTCCTTGTTTAATCAAAAAAAAAAAGTCTGCAGAAAAACTCACCTACAACCTCTGCAATCATGAAAATGAAGCAGATTGCTGAAGCAGCACAGAGTTTCCACTTGGCATAGGCGTGCTCATTCGCCCTGTTCTCTGTGGGCCTGTAGTCACTGTGGCAATGGTACATGCCTCCTGACTCCAGCTCCTCTGGTCTCTCTCTGGGACACTGATCTTTATTCACTGGTTTCTGTTGGAGTTCCACACTATGGATGAGTTTGACAGAAGCAAGAAATGAACATAGTTACAAACAAGCAGCTCACTGACCACCCTGTACATACTTGGAACCACTATTAGGACATTGGCTAACTTGCTAGGAAGTGTTAATTTGCAACTTCTTCTACAAGAAAATATCAAGTGTAAGAAGCAAGCAAGAAATTTCCTTCTAAACCCCAACTACTAAAAGTTGTAGTTTTATTCAGTCAAACTCTTATTCAGTCAATACCACCAATGATTAAGAGATAGCAAAGGAATAGGAGAAAAGAAGCAAATCGATATTAAAGGGATTTCTTCCCAGTTATTTCATTCTTAAAAGACATTGGATACTGTTTTACAAAAAATAAAATAAAATAAATCAGGGTACATTGTACAATATGTGTATATGAGCCAGACTGAGGATTCAAATACACACCAGCATCATTGATAGATCATAGCACTTTTTCCTGCTGAGTCTGTATGTACTCTCAGAGACCTTCTTACCAGCGCTCTGCAGACAGTGGCAACCAATTAATCAATGTTATCATGAGAGTTGAAACCTACTTAAACTTCCCAAAGCAGGCAGCGAGTATCAGTTCTGCTCAAATATAAAGCATGATTTAGAGTCACTCATAGCATTTCACAGATGGAAAGGTAAACAACATTTGTTCTAACCCCCTTTTTTTTTCTTTTTTTAAACAACTTTTATTGATACATAATAAATGTACCTAATTTAGGGTACATGTGATAATTTAATACATTCAAATAATTTTAAAGATCAAATCAGTATACTTGAGATGTCCGTCACCTTAAATATTTGTATTTTCTTCATTTTAGAAACATTTCAGTTATTCTTTTCTGGCTATTTTGAAGTATATGATAAATAATTGCAAACTATATAGTCACCTCACAGATCTATCAAACAGTAGATCTTTTTCTTCTCTCAAATCATATATTTGATATATATACCCATTAATCAACCTTCCTTTATACCTCCCTCCTCTCTACGCTTCTCAGCCTCTTGTAACCACCAATCTACTCTCTATCTTTATGAGAGCCACTTTTTTGGCTCCCCTATATACATGAGAACATGTGATGCTTGACTTATTTCACTTAACTGTGACCCCATATTTCTTGGCTGAGGTAACTAAGGTTAGGGGAATTTAAGTAATTGACTGAGGTCAAATATCCAGGAAATGGTGGAGTGGGGATCCCAAGCCCACTGTTTATTCTGTTAAGCCTAAAACCAATTTTAGGTGTCCTGATGGTGGGGCATGAAGGCAAATGTCAATCTCCATGGATCTTGAACTAATCAGATTTTTTAATTTTTAAAAATAAACTCATGTACAGAATAAGAGTCTTAGAATTAAGAACTTTGCATTCCTGGCTTTGAAAGGTAAAAACAAACAAACAAAACTAGCAATATATTCACTTTCCCTTTATTTCATTTAGGCTGTCACCATTCAGAATTAAAATTCTGATGGTTTGGGCTTAGATAACAATTATTATTCTGACTCTAATTTTTGTTATATTTGATTTTTCTGGATAAAATATATATTCATCATAGAAAATCTGGAATCACAAAAAATCACAAAGCATAGGGAAAAAAAACTGGTAATCTTATCTCCAAGAGATAATTATTATTGATATTTAATTGTGTAGCTTTGTAATATATGAATACACTTTTTAAATAGAGTCCATATTAATTAGGATGCTCTGAGTTAGAAGTATGGAAAACAAGACTCTTGCTAGAATAATTAATAAGTAAGAATTATTGGTTTTGCAACTGAAAACATCTAGAGGGGCAAGATTATAGACTCTTTGACCAGGTCTCCAGATTCATTTCTCTGTGGTTCTCAGCTATTCTTCAACCTCACCCTGGTCTTCCTCATGGTAGTGGGATGGTTGTCAAAGGTAATCAGACTATGTACTTCTTTTTAAATATATATGTAGAGAGCATATCCCATATCAAACTGCTAATCAAGAGTCTTGATGTGCATATGGATTTGGTTAAATGAGAAACAACTACTATACCCAGGAGAATATGGATGAGCTGATTGATTCTGACATTGTTACGTTCAGAAGATTGGCAAAACCCAGCCATGCTGACTCCTAGAGCTAAGAATAGGGAAAATTCTACCTAAATCACATGGCTGCTCCTCACTGGGGAAGTGCTAGACTGGATGTAAGATGTTTGCATCACAAGAGGATCCTACCAAAAATACAGCTTCTGAACCTGATTCCTAACTATAAATATTGTTAATATTTTCTCAATTTATACAATTTTTATATCATTATTTTTAAAATATGGAGAACATTATTTAATATAACTATATCATAGCATAATTAACTGATTTTTTCTTGTTGGACAACTCATTATTTTCCAATTATTTGCTCATATAAGTACTACTATGATTACATCCTTATAGTTAATCTTCACTCAATATATTATCTCCTTAAACTGGAATCTCAAATGGGAAATTACTTGGTCAAAAGGTACCTACATTTCTAAGGAATTTGATATATATTGCCAAATTTGCTTTGGAATATACATCGAGGCCAATTTACATCATTGGTTTTTTACCAATCATGTGAATAGCACTCAGGATTTTGAGTAGTTTTGAATAATCTTTAGTTGGAATAAGAACAATTTGGAAAGTAACAAGTAAAGTATCTATATTTTAAATGAGTAGATTTTTGCCTTGTTACATAACAATATTCTAACAATAAACAACCATAGAATTTGGTAGTGTGGGTCCCCAGTGGACATCAACTCAGGGAAGCCTGAGTCCTAACACGAACACATTGCTGAGATTTACTCTTTCCTTGGACTGAGAAGACAGCATAAGCAAAGCAGACTCACCAATTGTTCTGGAACTGCCTAGTGCGCTGTGGTCATATGAAGCATTGCTTTATTTTATGGTTTTCATGAATCTTATGACCAGGGAAAGCCAAGTAGTCAGTGACCAGGAGAGATCATTTATCCTGGAGCAACTTAGAAGCCGGATGAAGACACGAATCAAACTTGGTGGAAAGGCCCTGGGCAATGCCACAAGGAGGAACGTGTGAAAGCATGAGCACCCTTTACTTTTGTCTGTGCCCCCCTATCTTAGATTCTAAGATTAGTGAATATGGATATACTTTTAGCTGAGACTGCTCCTTGAAGCACTAAGCCGGAAAGCCAAAACTGGGCTTTATAAGGTCCATTGAAATTGTATACATTGTGTTCGTGTGTGTGCGTGTGTGTGTATGTGTTATGTGTGTGTGTTATGGGAAAGGCAAGAGTACACAGTCTTCACTTGGCTCCTAAGAGAGTCTGTGACTTCAAAGAAGTTAAAAACCAAAGTTAAGATACGTTCCTCATCATCTCATTAAAGTAGTTATCTAAGTGTCTCTAGATGCAGAACAGACTCTTGATCTGAACAATAATGTGAATTTTAAGTATTATATTAAGAACAAAGTTATAAAAAGAAAATGCTATGATGCATCAAACCAACCCACTGAAATGTGAATCTGCTGTTAATGCATCAATCCGAAAAGATTCCTATGCATTCAAATATGGCCAAAGCTTTAAAAATTAGGAATAATAAGCCAAAGAAATTTACTGTAGCATCAAAGAGAAAAAAGATGGAGAAACAGAGATGTAAAAGTATGGAAATATTAGAAAATTTGATGTCAATATTCTAGAACTTTGATTTCATCTCCAAAAATAGTATTTAGAAAATGGGACTTTATTTTTGCAATCTTGGAGAAACTTTTATTTTTTTATTTTATTTTTGTTTAGTGGTAGAAGTTACATTCCTTTGCTTCTATTTCCAAAATAATGTTGGTAAAATTTTAATTTTTTACCCTCTTATTTCAAATGTTGAGTACATAAAATCACTTTGCTTTTGTACTTTCATATCACTTTTCCCAAGAACCACAAATTGCTATTCTTCTTAGAAGGGGAGAGAAAAGCCCCAGTCCCACCATGAATTTCTAGTATTTCATTCATACATCATTAAATATTTATTGCATACCTACAAAGATCCTGCATCATCAGAAGTGTTAATGATACCATGTTATATGAGACAAACAAAGTTTCTTCTCTAAGGAGCTTGTATTTTAGTAGAGGGAGACAAAGAATAAATGAATTAATAGTAACAGAGGCTATATAGTATGATGGTTGGTGAGCAGGAGAGGGAAGATGAACTACCTTAAATGGGGTAGGAAGGGAAGACACTTCTATGGAGGTGGTATCTTAGCAGCAAGTTATAGAATTACCAGGAAAAACCCTATGTGAGTGAAGGCTATCAGAAGTAGAGGGCATTGCAGGAACAAAAGCCCAAAGGCAAGAAAGACTTTCTTGTTCAAGCTCTTGTCTTGAACAGAAAAAAACCACATAGGTTGTCCTGTGGCATAAAGAAAGCATTAAATGGAAAGAGGTCAAAAAAGTAGACAGGGGTCAGATTTTGCCGAACACTGCAGGCCATCATAAAGAGTTTAATTCAAGGTCTGAAAGGAAAAATGTGGAAAGTTTTGAGCTGGGAGTAATATTACATGGTTCACATTTCTAAAATGATTACTTTGGGTGCTGCCTGAAGACAAAAGTGTAGAGGATCAAAACATAGAAACCCTTAGGAGGTGGCTACAGCCAGCACACGGGTAGCCTGGATCCATGTGGTAACAATAAAAATGGAAAGAAGTAGACATATTTGAGGGACATTTGGGAGGTGGAGTCAACAGGACCTACAAATCAATAGCATTAGTTAAGGGGGAATAATAGACAGGTGAGAAAGATGACTGGTTGGTTTCTGGTTAGAGTAAGGAAGAGAAGGGCATGCCAATTTCTGAGATGGGGCTGAGTGGCAGGCAATGCAGTATAGAGGCTGAGAGCTTGGGCTCTGGCAACCCACCACCTCAGTTAACTCCCAGCCTTACCACTCACTAGTCATATGACTGTAAGAAAGTTACTTAACCTCTCTGTGCCTCAGGTTCCTCATCTGAAAATGGAAATAATGATAGTATCTCTCTCATAGGCTGGTTGAGAGATTTTTAGCTAATTCATATAAACCACTTCAAATTGTGACTGGAACAAGATAAGTGCAGACATTTTTTAATTATTTTGCTATATGCATGAACCACATTACATTACTATTATTGTTTTTTAGGAAGGATAAAGTAGGCTATACTGCAAAACAACTTTCAGGATAAGCGTTTTTTATAATAGAACTTAGATAACAAAAGAGCAAACCAGTTTTTTGTTTCTCTTTTGCCCACATCTACTATTCCAGATTTTACTCCAGTGACATCAGTTTTATATGAATTGACGCTGGAGATTGACTGTCAATTCCTAAACAGAAGATAAATATCAAAGATGGAAAGAACATTACTGTATCCCTTAGCAGTTCTTCACTTCTGTTTTCCTGCTTCACCATTCTCCTTGTCTGCCCTAGAAATAGTCCTGTATGCTCCATCCCTGAGACCCTGCCTTGAATATAGTAGATGTTCAGTACCTATTTGTTGAGATTAGATTTCACCAATGTTTATGAAATAGATGAGTGATGTGAAAGCAATAGTTTGAAGGGCGAGAACTAGAAATGTTTACAGAATCAAATGTCATGTTTTGTCCTAGACAAACATTCAATCACCTACCCTGTTTTAAGCAATTTTATTAAGCTATAATTTGTGTACTTTGGGAAGCCAAGGCAGGTGGATCACTTGAGGTCAGGAATTCAAGACCAGCCTAGCCTGCATGGTGAAACCCCATCTCTACCAAAAATATACGAAAATTAGCCAGGCATGGGGTGGGTGCCTGTAATCTCAGCTACTGGGGAGGCCAAGGCAGGAGAACCACTTGAACTCAGGAGACAAAGGTTGCAGTGAGCTGAGATCATGCCACTGCACTCCAGCCTGGGCAACAGACCAAGACTCTGTCTCAGAAAAAAAAAAAAAAAGATGTAATTTGTAATATCATGGAAATGATCTATTTAATCTATATAAATTAATGGTTTTCAGTATATTCACACAGTTGTGAAACCATTACCAAAAAAGAAACCCCATATTCATTAGCAGTAATTCCCCATTCTCCTTACACCCACTCCCAGGCAACCATTAATCTACTTTCTGTCTTTACAGATTTGCCTATTCGAGACATTTCCTGTAAATAGAATCATATAACATGAGGACTTTTGTGAATAGCTTCTCTCATTTAGCATCATGCTTTCAGGGTTTACCCATGTTGTAGCAAATATCAGCATGTCATCAGTACTGCCTTTTATTTCCAAATGATATTTCATTGTATGGATACACAAAATTTTACATAGTCAGTTGATGGATATTGGGTTGTTTCTTTTTTGTTGTTTTTGACTATTCTGAATAATGCTGCTATGGAAGTATGTATAAAAGTGTTTTGTAGAAGTGTTTCCACTTCTCTTCCAATCTAGCAATGGAATTCCTGAGTCATAAGATAACTTTATGTTTGATATTTGGTAGAACTGCTGGACTGTTTTTCAAAGCACAGTACAGTGTATGAGAGTTCCTGTTTCTCCAAATCCTTGCTAACACTTGTTATTGTTTTTTTTTTATTATAGCCATCCTTGTGGGTATGAAGCAGCATCTGATTGTGGTTTTGATTTACATTTCCCTAATGACTAATGATATTGAGCACATTTCATGTGCTTATTACACATTTGTATGTTTTCTTGGAGAAATGTCTATCAATATTCTTTACATAATTTAATTGATTTATTTATATATTTTTATTAATTATAAGAATTAGTTTATTCTTATTTGCATCCCTTATCAGATATGTAATTTGTAAATATTTTATCTTAATATGTGCCTTATCTTTTTATTTTCCTGTATTATTTACAGAACAAAATATTTTTATGTTCTCCAATGTATATGATTTTTCTTTTATCACTTATACTTTGGGTGTCATGCCAATAAACCATGGCCTAACCTAAGATCACATGTTTTCATTTAAGAGTTGTATAGGTTTTGCTCTTATATTTAGGTCTATAATCCATTTTTTTAGTGAATTTTTGTGGTATGGTGTCAGAAAGGTATACAAATTAATTCTTCTGCTTATGTATATCCAGTTGTCCTAACAATAGTTGTTGAAAAGACTATTTTTTTTAACCATTGAATTGTCTTAGATCCCTTTTTGAAAAACAATTGACCACACATATAAGAACTTATTTCTGGACTGTAAATTCTATCCCATTGGTCTATATGTCTATCTTTATGCCAGTACCACACTCTTGTGATTACTATAGCTTTGTATTAACTTTTGAAATCAGGATGTGTGAGTCCTCCAAATTTATTCTTTTTTAAGATTCTTTTGCCTTTTCTAGGCCCCTACTGTTTCCATACAAATTATTGGAACTAGCTTAACTTCTTCAAAAAGTCAGTTAGGATTTTAGTAGTAACTGCATCAAATTTCCATGTAAATTTTAAGAATAATGTCATCTTAGCAATATTAAGTTTTCTAAACCACAAACATGGGATATCTTTTCATCAATTTATATCTTGTATTCTTTCTTTAATGTTTCTAATTCTTTCATTGTTTTGTAATTTTTAGTGTAAAAGCTTTGTACTTCATTTATTAAATTTATTCTAAAATATGTTATTATTTTTATGCTATGGTAAATGAAGTTGATTTCTTAATTTCATTTTCAGATTTTTCATTGCTACTGTACAAAAATACAATTACTGTTTGTATATTGATCTTTTTTACTGTGACCTTACCAAACCTGTTTATTAGTTCTAAAATTTTTAAATGGATCTTTTGGAACTTTCTACATATAAGATAATGTCATTTGAAAACAGTGATAATATTAATTCTTTCTTTCCAATCTGAATGTCTTTTATTTTGTTGTCATTCCCAATTGCTCTGGCTACAACATACAGTATCATGTTGAGTAGAACTCATGAGAGTGGATATTTTTATCTTGTACCTGATATTAAGGGAAAGCTTTCAGACTTTCACAATAATTATGATAAAAGACTACACATTGGTACAGTGTATACTGCTTGAGTAATGGGTGCACCAAAATCTCAGAAATCACCACTAAAGAGCTTATCCATGTAACTAAACACCACCTGTTCCCCAAAAACCTATTGAAAAATAAATTATGATATGAGCTGCAGGTTTTTCGTAGATGCTTTTGAAGAAGTTTTATTCTATTTCTAGTTTAGCAGGTGTTTATATAATTAAAGGGTGTTGAATTTTGTCCATTTCTTTTACTGCATCTGGTGAGATGATCATGTGGGCTTTGTTCTGTATCCTATTAATATGTTGTATCACTGTGATTGTATTTCAGATGTTAAATTAAGCTTGCATTACTCAGATAAGTCCCATTTTATCACTGTTCATAATTAACTTTTTTATGTTGCTGGATTCAGTTTACTCGTATTTTTCGAGGATTATTGCATCTATGTTCGTAAGGGATATTGTTCTGTAGTTTTATTTCCTTGTGATATTTCCTCCTTTTTTTTACTGTCAGCAGAATATTGACCTCATAGAATGAGATAGGAAGTGTATTTACGTCTCTTCTATTTTGGGGAAGAATTTATGATGAGTTAATATTAATTATATTTTAAATTTTGGTAGAAATCACCAGCGAAGACATCTGGACTTGGGCTTTTTTATGTAAGGTTTTTTGAAATTTATTAAGAATTCAATATCTTATCAGATATTCTATTTCTTCTTAAGTTCATGTGGTAGTTGGTGTCTTTCTATGAATTTATTCATTTCATCTAAGATTATGTAGATTTTATTTTTTGCAGTTTACTATTAAATCAGTTAATAGAAGAAAGGAGAACAAATCATTTGTCTTTTATAATTACCCACATTATTACCTTTATTGGTGCTATTTTTTTTTTTAGTATTGATTCAACTTAATATCTGGCATCATTTATTTTCTTTAATATTCCTTCGTTTACCATTTCTTTCTTTACTGTTTTTTGTAAAGTAAATTGAGCAACAAATTATCGTAGATTGCATTTGTCTTTATTTCACCTTTATTTTAGGAAGATAGTTTAGGTGAATATACGATTGTTAGTTAATAGGGATTTCTTTTTCTTTTAGCGCTTTAAATGTCATCTCACCTCCTTTGCTTCTGGTAGAAGTTGGCTGTTTCTGATTGGGATGCTTTCATATATAATGTCTTTTTCTCTCTTGCTGCTTTCAAGGTTTTTTATTTGTGTTTTGCTTTTAATAGTTTTACTATAATGTGTGAGAGTGTAAATCTATTTGCTTGATTCTTCTTAGAGTTTGTTGTTCATTATGAATGTGTAGATTAGTATTCAACAAACTTCAGAAGTTTAGGGCCATTATTTCTTTGACTATTTTTCTGCTCTTTTTCCTCTCTCCTTCTGGCCCTCTTATTATGCATATGTTAATACATTTAACAGCTTACCAAATTTCTCTGAAGCTCTGTTGATTTTACGTCATTCTATTTTCTCTCTGTTCTTTATGCTGCATAATATCTTCCAATCTATTTTCAAGTTCAGTGATTCTTTCTTCTTCCAGCTTCTGTGAGTAGAGCTCTACTGTTGAACCCAAGTGAAATTTTAATTTCACTTATTGTATTTTTCAGCTTCCGAATTTTCATTTGCTTCTTTTTTTAAAAAATAATTTCTAACTCATCATTGATATTCTCAATTTTATGAGACATTTTTAATCATACCTATGTTTAATTCTTTGTTCTTTGATTTTCTTTAATTCTTTTAATGTATTTATAATCAATGTTTTTAAATATTTGAATTCTATGTCCAACACCTGGACTGTTTCTACTGACTGCTCTTTTTCATCATGTATAGGTTATTCTTTCCTTTTTTATATATATATCTCATAAAATTTTGTTGCATTCTGGAAGTTTTATATAATATATTGTAGCAATTCTGGATACTGATCTCCCATGTGTGTTTTTTTTTTTCTTGTCTACTTACTTGATGTTTTATTTGTTTGGTGACCTGGCTTACCTAGTGGACATTATTTCCTCTGACTTTCCCTGCATGTGCAACCTCTGTTGCTATTCTTCAGAGGGATCATCATTGGGTAGATACACAGTCATTCTTATCCTCTCGCATTTCCAAAGCATAATAATCACTTTAGTTGTGTTCACTTTGACTGTTTCTTTCCACTGTCTCACTGATAAGTGATTGTTCTGCTTGTGTTGGTATCACACACAGATTTTGGCCTTCTTAATCGTTTGCTGAACTGATGCTCTACTGTTTTCAATAATACTCTGAGGTATGAGTTGATCAACAATCTGATCCAATTAAATTTGGTTTCTTTATTAATTACTCTGCTTCAGCTACTATAACAATATATCACAGAGTGGGTGGCTTAAACCACAAAAATGTGTTTCCTCACAGTTCTGGAGGATGGAAGTCCATGATCAAGGTGCTAGCAAATTCACAGGTGAGGGTTCTTTCTGCCTAATAGATGTCTGCCTTTTCGTTACTTCCTTACAGTCTTTCCTTAGTGTATACTCACAAAAAAAGAGAGAGAGTGAGCTATCTAGAGTCTCTTCTTATAAGAACATTAATTCTGTCAGATCAGGACCCCACTCTTTTTTTTTTTTTTTTTTTAGAGAGAGAGAAAGAAGTAGAATAAAAGAGAAAAAAGAAAGAAAGAGAAAGAGGGAAAGAGAACGAAAATCTTGCTCTATTGCTCAGGATTTCATTTAAATCTGTAAAATGCTTATGCAATTACTAAAAAGTGATTTATTTCCTATTATGTGATCACTTTTAGAATAGGTATAATATTGAAAAAATATATGTTTT
>CAUYQU010065238.1:0-28848 GCA_963574635.1 Cheracebus regulus | reverse complement strand
GAGAAATGGCAGATATAGGTGAAGGGGAGGAAGGCAACAAATTACACTGCCACGTGTGTACCTATGCAACAATATTGTATGTTCTTCACATGTACCCCAAAACCTAAAATGCAATAAAAAAATTAAAAAAAAAAAAAAAATGAGGAAGCAAGTATTGCCATCCAGTGGGAATAATAATCTTGAAAGAAAAGAAGTAGGAAGGAAGGAAGGAAGGAATAAAGGAAGGAAGGAAGGAAGGAGGGAAGGAAGGAAGGAAGGAAAGGGACGGGAAGGAAAGGGAAGTAGGGAAGAGGGAGGGAGGGAGAGAAGGAAGAGGGAATGAGAAAGAAAGGAAAAAAAGAGAGGAAAGGAGGAAGGAGAAAGGGAGGAAAGAAGGAAGAGAAGCTGGGAGAAAGGGAGGGTGAGACGAGGGGAGGAAGGGAAGAAATAAGCAAACCGATCTGCTGTAGTACAGCATCTACCAGCTGGAACACAAGACACAAAATACATGTGCAGACTGCGTAGGTTACATTAGGAATACATGTGCCATGGTGGTTTGCTGTACTCCCAACAGGCCCCGGTGTGTGATGTTCCCCTCCTTGTGTCCACGTGTTCTCATCTTCTCATTGTTCAACTTCTTCCACTTATGGGTGAGAACATGTGGTGTTTGGTTTTCTGTTCCTGTGTTAGTTTGGTGAGGATGATGGCTTCCATCTTTATCCATGTCCCTGCAAAGCACATGATCTCTTTCTTTTTTATGGCTGCATAGTATTCCATGGAGTATATGTACCATATTGTCTTTATCCAGTCTATCACTAATGGGCATATGAGTTAGTTCCAAGTCTTTGCTATTATAAATAGTGCTTCAATAAACATATGTGTGCATGTATTTATAGTAGAATGATTTATATTCCTTTGGGTATATACCCAGTAATGGGATTGCTGGGTCAAGTGGTATTCGTGGTTCTAGGCCCAACACAGGCACATTTTAGGATTTGTACTATTACCAGGCACAACCATACAGCTGCTGGGAACTTGAAACCCTGCAAAATATTTCCAAATATAGAACCACAGAATGACAGAACTAGAGGGGATATGCCCACTTTGCAGAAGGAAAACTTGTGACATAGCTCTCCAGTTGTTCCGATTAGATAGTTATATTTTTCCTCTGAACAACATCCTGGGTAGAAGGCCAGAAACATGCCCAGAGGATTGATGAGTAGTTGGGGAGCCTAGGCCTCAAGGAGCAGTTAATCCTCAAGGCAGTACCCAATCTTCTAATTTCCGGCTCCTGAGGGATAAACTGCCTTTCTGGCCCCACTTGTTTCCATCTTCAGCCAAATAAAAGTGACACAAACAAGCACATAATATTAAAAAGAAAAGACCCGAGAAGTCAGATCCCAAAGGATTTAAGGCCTAAGCCACACAAGAATACCTCCATTTGTCTAATTGCTCTCAGATGTCCTGTTCCAATTTGTGTCTGAACCTGAAGAAAACTATTAATCACTGTACAGGTGGCCCTGTTTAGAAGAGACATATCTGCTTTGCTGCCTAGGAGAATAATTTAAAGATTTTCACAAATGAATAATTGCTTGTTAGAAACTAATACATTCACAGAACTACGCAGTCTTAGGTAACAAAAAGTCATCCTGTTTGAATGTTCACATGCTTGAGTCCTATCCTAAAAAAAAACTTTTGCGGTTATCCAGCCTGGGCTTGAATTCTCCAAGGGAGTTCACCACCCCATGGAGTAGCTAACCAAGGTAACTTTAGCCTATGGTGATCATTGGTATGAAAAGGTGCAGGGGGAGGATTGGAGTCATGTATTCATCCAACAGTGAAAAGTCAGTTTTTTTTTTCTTTTTTCTTTTTCTCTTGGGAGAAATGCCATGGACTTTATTGGTTTCTGCATCTTATCTGTATGTATGACAGCAATGTACCCCAAAGTATTGCCAGTCTGTGTCACCAACAAACCAATCAGCAACCAGTTCCAGGCTGGTCCCAAGTCAGTCCTTTGTGAAATAATAGGTGATATGATTGAATTCAGACAGTTAATAGGTACTTACAACTGGCTTATGCATGTGTGGTTAGGATCAATGTCTTGCCATTTATTGTGCCTGAAACCATAACTGTCACCATAAAAGATTGTGCAGCTTTGGTACTTATTTAGCAAGTGGTAAATAATTGTGATTACTACTCAGATTGTCCATTATTCGCTTTAGAGATGAAGTGGCTCCATTGAAATAGAACCTGGTATTCATGTTTAGTACTTCTAAAATGGGGTCCTCACATTAGTAAAGATTATTGAATGCTGTTAGTGGATGGTATTGCACAGTCATTCAATCATTTCATGGGCCTTAATGAGAATCCAGGGCATTCAGAGACTCTCAATGGAGAGTATCTTCAAATCTTCCTTCTTAATATTCCATTTCATCCCTTAGTAAATACCCAGTTCCTGATGTGTGAAAATAGAAAGGCCTTTCTATTTTCACTTTGATATCATTAGACCAGGGAGGGAGGTGATTGCAGTGTGGATCATGGTTGAACATGAAGCACCCCATGGGGTCTTCAGTTGGCAAGGAACTAGTTCATTTCAGTCTGACCCCAGTCATTCCAGCAGCAGTGTATAACTTTCTGCAGCTTTCAGACATCCAGATGTGGAAAAACACATCAGGAGCTGGGTATTTACTAACAGGTGGAATAGAACATTAAGAAGGAAGATCTGAAGATACATAATCAAACCTGGCTGTCCACTGTATACCCTGAAGCTTTCCTGCCTCTATGCACTTGTCCTTCATTTGAATGGTTTCCCTCTCCTTTTACCAAGTTTAAATTAAAATAAATCACCCTTATTTGAAGGCTCAACTCATGTCATTCCCTCTTTGAAGGTATTTTTTTTTAATTACCAAAGTAAAAAGTGAGATTTTCTCTAGTGACTGACAACTCCTGGAGAAGGGTTCAGTTTTGGACACATGAGGTTGAGGCCCTTAAGAAACATTTGAGTTAACATAAGCAAAAGACAGCGGGTTATGTGTATCTGAGTTCTCAGGAGAGATGTTTAGATTAAAAACAAGTATCTAAGAATCACCCACATATAATGGCAATTGAAACCATGAGAATACACGAGAGGTTGCCCAAGGAGAGTATGTAGAACAAGAAGAGGAATGTGTGTCATGTTGAATTTGAATTCATAGTGCAAAAAAGGTCTGTTTCTTATCTCGGGACGATGTGAGAACTGAATAAGTAAAAACTCAGACACCTACACCCCAAATCTTCGATGATCCTAATAATGATAATCCTAGCTTGTGTATACTATGTATTAGGCACTCTGCTAAGAATGTTGCATGTATATCTCAGCAAATTCTCCACCCATTGCCTAAGACAGATACTAATATGCCCATTTGGTGGATGAGGAAATTGAGTCACAAAGATCAAGTAACTTACCCAAGGTCACACAGCCAGCAAAGGATGGAGGTAAAATTTGAGCCCAGTTCTGTGGAATTCCAAAGTCCATCTCTTGACAACTGTGCCATCCTGCTTCTTAACATGCCAGTTGCCTATTGCAATGCTAAATTTATTATTGCATCTGACCTGGGCAAGCCTTTGTCATTGGAGTCCTCTCAGGGGTAAGACAATGACAATAAACTAAGAAATCTATAGGTGCTACTTGATGGATGAGTAACAGAGTAAGAAGTTCCATGCATTCTAAGCCCTATAACTAAGTTTCAACTAATCTGAGAGTCACTTCTAGGGTCCCCTAACCCCCTCTCACACATGAGCTACTAAAGGTAATCTTCAGTCTCTCTTGATTTCCACAGTTTAGCTGACTTCTCTGTACAGGCTGGAGTGACTAGGTGACAGCAAGAGATAAAGTGAAAAAGATTGTTGCACTAAAGTGACCCACAGAAACATGTCTTTAAGTCTTTGCTGAATTATGGGAAGATGTAACTCAATATCAAAAAGATAAAGCTGAAATATCTCATGGGTTATGGCTTTTTCATATCCCTCTAGTAGGAATGAACTTCTGCTTTCCCTGGGTTCCCATGGCACATTGTTCGTATCTCCATTGATTGTTCTCCCCACAGTCTGCTAAGGATCCCAGTTATTTGTGTCCTTGGTGGTCTCCCTCAATAGATTATGAACCCCAAGATGGCAGAACACTGCCTTCTTCACCCTGGTAGCTCCCACAGAAGCTATCACTGTGCCCTTCGCATGATGTCGTGAGTGGGAGAAGCACTAAGGAATGTTGAAGTAAGGCAAAATGTTGATGGCTGTAGTGCTTGCTGTTCCTCAGCAGAGTCTATGAAAGGGTGTCCTGAATTGTGGGGACCTGTGCCATTATCTCTTCCTGACCCTTACCCTGCTCTCCACCAGCTCCTTCTACTTTCCCCATTCATAGCATTACTGTACCATATCATGATTGTCTATTTACTTGCTTGCTTATCCTATGGTCTGAGCAAATTAGGGGTAAGGTCCTTGTCTGATTCACCTCTATGCCCTTAGCATCTGAAATATAGTGCCTAATGCGTGTATAATGGATGAATAAACCAAAGGAAGGAAGGAAGGAAGGATGGAAGCAAAGAGGGAAAGAGAAGCAGGGAGTGAGGAAAGGAAAGAAAGACAAAAAGAAGAAAAAAAAGGATGACCTGAGAATTATAAATCTCTTGGATTCACACAATAGTAGTACCCATCCTACCCCCCAAAACAGGGAAGCTAAGAAAAAAAAATGAGTGTGGATGGGAAGAGGGAGAAGTGGTTACTTTTTCTGCAAGTTGAAATACTTCTAACTTTTGTAAGAAATTAAAAGAATGCCAGTTTATAAGGAGAAATGGCTGTGATCTCTTGATTATACAATAGGAAAATAATATACAGCATGGATTGCTGTCCATTTACATAGGATTCAACTTTGTCCAATTTAAAAACTTCAGTTTGACAAGAGATTTTCACCCACTCAGTCTACATGGAATTGACATAGAGTATGTGGTAGTGTGTCAGCCATCACTATTCTAGAACTTACTGCTACTTAACATCAAGTCAATTGCTGCTTTTAGGAATGTGAAGTGTTAAGCACAGTGTAGGTGTTTTAGAAATGTTTAATGATTGATTAATAGGCAGAAATTGCTCCATAAAGAACATATCAAATCCAAAACTTAGAGAAAAATGACAATAGGAAAGAGTGCCTGGAGTCAGTAAAAAGAACAGGTTAGAAAGGAAGAAGGACAGTGATATAGCAAGATAAACTATTTCCTTGAAAGCATCTACATTCCATTTTTCTTGCAATCATGTGGATGGAGTGGGACATTAGAAAAAGGGCTCCAATGAAGACAGTCCCTTTTGTTAGTAAAAAATCTAGTAAGAGGAAACAAGCTTTCACTGAAGCCGTTGTTGTTTTGATTAGACACAAGGAAGGACTTTCTGACCCTCAGGAACACTAAAGAGTTTGGCTAAAGAAGTTATAGATTGTTCAGCCATGTATATCTTCACAGTAGAAACAGACCTTCACACATTCTTGCTGTTCAGCCTGTCACTGTCCTGGAGCAAGTATAGTGCTGGATGGGGCAGTATAATTTAGGGACAATGCACTGCACTGGAGGTCCAAAATGCCAGATTCTAGGGCCAAATCATCTACTTACCAATGACACGTCTTTAGCCAAATTCTCTAACTTCCTTGAACTTCTGTTTATTTAGGACTCTATACATCATGGGGTTTCTGTGAAGACCAAGTAAGAGACTATATATATAATATTTTGTATCTACAAAGCCACCTGTGGTTGTTAATTATTATTCTGAATTCTAGAGTTTAAAATAATAATCACATTGCTTATCTCAAATTAACAAAGCAGACAGCAGGCAGCCTTTTCAGGATAAATGCTAAAGTCCAAACCCCCTGCCCTGGCACAGAAAACTAATTTCTTGTCCTGCCCCCACCACAATCAAACCTGATGGTTCCCTAAGTGTACTGAACCATCATCTTCTCCATGAAGTCCTTCCATGATGTACGCTCCCAGATAGCACAGACATCCTCTTCTTATGTATTCTCTGTGCCCTATGTAGATGTTGTCCCTCCATCGGACTTCTCTGTTTACTTTGTCTCCTCTACTAGACCAGAAGTCCTTTGAGGGCTTCCATCCTTAACAAGAGGTTTTCACCCAATCTATTTCTGAGCCTGCCCAGTTTAGCATCCAATATATTAAAGCAACACGATTAGTTTTCATTTGATATTACTTTGTGTAGCCTGTACTTGTACCAATATGTTTACCAGCTTCTTGCCCATCATTGCTTCTTGCATTCCACTCCTTTCTCAGTTTAATTTCTGTGCTTAAGTTCATATTTCATTAGGTCTTCAGGCAAATATCTACATCTTTGTCTTAATATTTTATGTCCAAGGTATGGAACAGCCTGATGCATAGTGTGTGCTCAATAAATAAACATAAATGAAAGAATAAATAGTAAGTTCAGTCTTTGTCTGACTATTCTAGGTTCTTTGTATTTCCATATACATTTTGGAATATGTTTGTCTAATTCTACCAAGAAAAGTCTACTTAGATTTTGATTAGGTTGGTGTTGAAGCTATAGATCAGTTTGAGGAGAAACAATACCTTGAGTCTTCCAATATACAAGCATGGCAAATTTCTACATTTATTTAGATTCTCTTTGATTTTTCTCTGCAATGTTTTGTGGCTTCAACATGGAATAATGGCATATTTCTTCATTAAATTTATTTCTATTTTATGGTTTTTGATGCTATTGTAAATGGTATTTTTAAAAGTTTTATTTCCAATCGTTTGTTGCAAGTATATATATTATTTGTTGCTAAAATTTTGTTTGTTAAGCTTAGATTTGTGACTTTGCTAAATCCATTATTACTTCTAATAAGTTTTTAGATGTCTTAGAAATGTCTGTGTATATAATCATACTGTTTGTGGATAAAAATAATTACTTTTTATTTTTGTATGCTTTTCTTTTCTTTTCTTTTTTCTTTTTCTTTCTTTTTTTTTTTTTTTGATATTTTGCACCATCTAGGAACTCCACTGCAATACTGTATAAAACGGTGAGAATGGGCATTTTTGTCTTGCTCCTGATCTTAGGGAGAAAGCATCCAGAGTTTTACTATGAAGTATGATGTTTGTTGTCAATTCTGAACATTCAGCTTGGGGAAGTTCTTTCTATTCATGATCCACTGAGGTTTTGGGGCTTGTTTGTTAACAATAAAGAGACATTGAATTTTCCAGATGCTTTTTCTGAACTTAATGAAAAGACTGCATTATCTTTTTATTTAGTTAATATAATAAATTACACCGACTGATTTTTGAGTATCAAATCAGCCTTCAACTCTGGAGTAAGCCCTCACTGGTCATGAGGTATTATCATTTTTATATGTTGCTGGACTTGATTTGCTAATTTTATTAAAATGTTATTCACTTGACAATGTATTTTGCTCTACTTCTAAATGATAATAGATTGAGCATAGAATTCAAGGTTGACAGTTTTTTTCCCTGAGTACATTGAAGATATTCTTCTGTCTTTTAGCATCTATTTTTTATAGATGTCTATATTCAGTGTAATTGTCATTTCTTTAAGGGACCTAATGCCCAGGATCTGGCACTTATATCAGGTTGGGGAGATTTTCTAAGTATTACTCCAAGATTTACTTATATTTGTTGCTCTGGATTTATTGTTTCTATATTTGATGAGATTAGAAATTTTCATATTTTTTTCCTTCAAATTTTGTGATATATATTTTTTAAGAATTTTTTAGAAAGGAAGAGAGAATAGTGTAATAAATACCCAAACGCTCATATTCTAGATGTAAAAGTATTTTTTTCTTTCTTGTCACATTTATCTATTAGTTTTTCGTAAACATTTCAAAATAAGTTGCTGCCACCATGGCGTCTTGCCTCCAGCTTAATTTGTATTTCCTAAAAATAAGGACATTCTCCTATATAAACACAATACCAATATTAAGAAATTCAATCTATTATCAAGTACTATTCAAATTTCATAAATTGTTCCTAGACTATTTTTAGAGCTGCTTTTAAAAAAAAATCAGTATCCAAAGAAGAATTGCACACCAATGAAGAAAGACACTTTTTGTTATGCCTTTTTATTCCATTTTAAACTAGAACCATCCCTATGACACTGACATTTTGTAGAAACCAGGCCAGCCGTGTTGTAGATTCTCCAATGTTCTAGCTTTAACTGATTATTTATTTGTGCTAGTTTAACCTGGTCTCTGTCTCCATATTTTCTGTAAACTGAAAATCAGGTTTAATGGCTTGACTTCTTGCAAGAATATTTCATAGAGGATGCTGTGCATTTCCCATTGCATCACATTAGATCTGGTTGTCCTATGATTAAGAGTGCCAAGATTGCTGCCTGGGTTAAGGTGATGACAGCCTAATCTCCCTACTGTAAAGTTATATTTCCCACACACACCCCTTGTAACTAACAAGCAAGTAATCTCTGAGGTGTGGACCAAGTATTAAAAGCAATTTGGGGTTGTGTTTTATTCATGTTTCTATGAATTTGTGGGAAGAGAAGGGATTCCATCACCTTGGTACTCCCTGTCAGTAAGTTCCCTGTCCCTGGGCAGACACAGGAATGGGTGAGTACTCAGGGAATAGTGAGACAAGAGGGGCACAATCCTCCTGAAAGGAGGTCACAGTCCAGTTGGGGAGATGACACAAACCCATACACAGATCTCTATCTCTGTCCCCCACTACTCCGGGTGGAATGAATCACTTCTTTCCTTATAGAGTAAACCAAAGCACTGCTTTCAGAAGAAGTTTTGCTTTCCCTGTTTGGCTCAGCAAAGCTTCCCTGAGGCCCTTCACTGTGCAGAAACTGTCTGGCCCTGGGAATAGGGAGATGAACAAAGCATGCCCCTTGCCCTGTGAGGGCTTGAGGGCTAATTGGAGAGACAGACACATAAACAGACAATTGCAGTCCGGCATACTGAGCACTTTAACAGAGGAGTAAACAATGTGCTGTGGGAGGTCAGAGGAGAGAGCAATTACCAAAGCCCCCTTCCCTGCAAAGCTGGAGAGGCCACCAGCCCTGCTACTCCAGGTGAAAGTGAGCACTCTCCTCTGAATGGCACTTAGCCTTTCTCTGGGCCTCCCTTATGCTGCTTCCCACTGACTACATTTTCTTACTATAGCTTACACAAAAACTGTGAGCTCCTTAAGGATAGAAATTCACCCAAAGTTTCCCATAGAACCGTGCATTTTTTCTGATATGCTCTGTAACACTTTCTTGGACCGTGCTATAGTCTGGCTGCCCCCTACTATGGAAGGGTGGTCCCATAGAACACCCCACAGCATTCTAAACAGTGTTTCCCCAGAGCAGAGGGCATAAGACTCTCCACTTGCCGCTTAGCTGGACACTCTGTGTCATCAATAAAAAGGCAGCCAAAAAGTGCATCCACTTTAGGGTAGCTATCTTGCCTTGTTATTTCAGGTTAAACTGGCTATGAACTGGGCTGCTCAATATTTTCTCCCCTTCAGTCACTGTGAATAACCTTCACTGTAGCTACTCCAGCCTTTGCCCTCAAACTTCCAAAGCAATCCAATCCATTTCTGATTAAGAATTAAACATTTTCTACTCTGCCCAGGCTCTGCTAATCTGGGGCAGTGTTTAGTTTATTGCCTTTCAGCCTTCATGTTTTTTTGAGTGACTGAGTGAGCAGACATGTCCATTCACTGCGAGGAATTTCCTGGAATTAGCAGTACAGTAAAACAAAAACCTTGGCATAAAGGCATTAAGGCAACTACAGCTACAAAACAAATTTTAACCACAGTATAAAAAGAAATGGTTAATCCAAGTTTGCAATTAATTTCAGCCTCTAATCAATTCCTCCTGTGAGTAAAACACATGAGAAATCCGATCTCCAAACGATTAATTCATAGCAAAAGGTCACTTCTTTGAGGTATGAGCAGTGTCTGGAATCTTTCCCTCCTTACAGGTCTCGACAGTAGTGACCTGAGCACGTTCTCCTGCTCAGGTCTCAACTTTAATCAAGGAATCACAATCTATTATTTATTCTTCACGCTGAAGAAAAAGGAATATAAACATATGGGTTAGGTGTCACCCACAGATCAATTAGAAAATAAATAAAGAAAAAGAAAAAATGAACAGATTCCTCCAAGCTGAGTAGTCTTCTTGCAGTTTGTGCCAACTTCAACACAGCCCAAATGTTTATTCAATAATAAAATGGCACTTCTAGGAGAACCGCTTATGGCTAACTGGAAAGGTAGCACTTGAGCTATCATTTTCTCAGCTGATTTTGGAATAAAAGAGATGAGGGTAAATGCTCTGTGAATAATGCCTCTGTCCTTCCCACCTTCCCTGCTCATCTAATCTCAGGAGCAGAGAGAGCAAAAGGGGGAGCAAAGAGAGGGTATCTGAGACAGAGATACTAGGAGCTGTGTGGCTCAGCATGCCCCCTTTGCAGGGAATGCTGGCCCCTCTAAATGGAGCCATCTCTGGGACATTTTCGGGACTGCTTCTGAGGCTGATGGCTGCACCTTGGAAGGCAGCCTCGCTGTGTTTGCTATGGGGGACCCTGCCGAGCCTGTGCACAGCAGTTCTGGGTGCCAGGTTACCAGTAGAAACCAAGAAGTTTGAGGCAGTCCCTGCACATGAGTCAGGCCCAGGTGCTGCTTAATGGATGGCTGGTCCCAGCTCTTGTGTCCCATCGTTGGGCCCTTCAGGTAGCTCTCGTTTACCACAGAAGACTGTTCTGAAAATGGCCCTCTCCTCCCAATGACATTAATCCTCCCACCTCGCCCCCACCACCAAACAAACAGAAACGTGAAAAGTATTCCCTCTAGGTGAAGTAACTTCTAGGATAGCTTTTGGTTTAAGGGGTCGTATGTGGATGGCTTTTTTGTTTGTTTTGTTTTGTTTTGCAGGGTAGAGGGGAAACAGAAGCCAGATACTCTCTGTGCTTTGCTGCGTATGGGAAACATCCTTTCTGTGGAATGCTGGCAACAGGGAGCTTGAGTTCACATTTTGCTGTTGGCCTGCAGTATCTCACAAGCTTTCAAGAAGCCATCAGTTGAGGACCCAAGAGGGGCTACTGAATGCTGATTTTGAATTGAGAATGTTCACTGTCCCTATGAAAGTGACATACAGGGTCACCATCCTGGGATGGAAGCTGCAGAGTAGATGAGGGCATAGAATAGACCATGACTATTCTGCCCGTATTGAT
Organism: Cheracebus regulus; assembly: GCA_963574635.1. Lineage (NCBI taxonomy): Eukaryota > Metazoa > Chordata > Mammalia > Primates > Pitheciidae > Cheracebus > Cheracebus regulus. The sequence continues at coordinate 17,657 of CAUYQU010065238.1, read as the reverse complement.
GCTGCCTTTTGACTTCATGCAAGAGATACTTAACGATTGACCATCAAAGGCTGGACCTTTCAGCAAACTGGCTGCATATCTAGAATTATGGCTCAGTTTGCTGACTCACAAGTCAGGGCTCTCCCAAGCTTACCTTCCAGCTTCCAGTAAAAGGTCAGTGATGTTCAGATTCAAACTTCCTGTTTTTGAGTAGTATGGGTATCCTCTTCTCCCAAATTCTGCTACCCACCATTCCAACTCTGAAAAAAAAAAAAAAACCCATGTTAGATATCCTGAAAGCATTATAATTATGTAAAATCTGACAGGAGGAGGATAGTGCATTTCTCATAAACATTTTTTGTTTTTTCTAAACCTCCCATTAATTTCCAGTGCAGAATGTCCATGGGCTATAGCAAGAGACAACGTCTTTGTTGGGAAACTTTAATTAAACTTCTCACAGGGCATAGTGAAAATGCAGCCCTTTGAAACCTGAGATCTACCAGCATAAAGATGAAAGCTGTTATGTGACAAAAAATAAGACATTTGTGAATAACTCAAGGTTGTTTCGCCTGGTTCCCCTGAAGGACTGATACTGCTGCTATGTCTTGGGAACAGTAAACTCTGAGGGGATGGCATCGGAGAGAATGGGGAATAGATTTTGCCCTGTTCTAGAACAATGGGAGTGAAGAAGTTGTCACCATGGATGCTAAAACGTTTGGAGTAATATGGTCCAATGAGTCTCCAATGGTGATTGGTGACCCAGTGTCAAGCTGATAGGACTTAAGAATACAGATCTCTGGGAACATGCCAGAAAGTTAGATTTAGTAGAGGCTGGCGTTTGCTCAGTTATCTGTATTTTTATATGTGTGTTCCTGGTGATTCTGGCATGCAGCCAATTTCGGGAACAACTGACTGGTCTATCAAACTCTCCCAACTTTGCCACTTGGGTCCAGGGTGGAGTTCAGGGCAAAAGGAAGGATTTGGAGTGGATACATCCTGAGCCTATGGGGTTGGTACATTTAGAGATTTGAGACCTGCTGTAAGGTGCAGGACCCCAAAGTAGTAGCTGCTGTCTTTGGAAGAGTAAAACTATGACAACCTCAGAAGAGAGTCTCAGTCTCCTCCAGATGACACTCAGTGTGTGTACAAAGAGAATACATGGGTACATATTGGTAGAGAAAATCAGAAAGCTCTCAAAAGCAGCCTTAGAGACATGGAATATCACAAATGGGGAAACTGAGGTCCAGATTGTGAGACAGGCTCAGCTCAAAGACTCATGGGCTGTAAGCACCAATGTTAGCTGAACTTCTGCTTCTTAGCTAGGGAAGCCTTCACCACACCACAGTGTAGGCTTGTGCAATATACACTCGACTTTGCTCATTTGTTCATATGTCACAAATATTAATTAAGTACTCTGGGAGAAGGTGAAGGCGGAAACATTAGACACAGCCCCCACCATCTAGGTACTTCCTGGCTATTAGAGAAAATGGCTATAATACAAGGGTGAGACAATCCCTGAGGAGTGATATTGATACAGGGATGGAGGAAGGTGCTTCCGCCTAGCAGGAAACCCTGGAATAAGTTGGGATGAGAGCTATCTTCCTCCCAGAGATAACTTAAATAATCTCATCATCAAACTCCCTAACTTCAGAGCTAAGCCTCAGCCCTAAAGTTTACCAAACGTGAAGTGTAGAAGTGAAGAGAACAGAGGCAAATTGCCAGAGGTCACACAGCCAGCAAGTGGTGGAGCCAGGACTCTATTCCAGATTATCTCACTCCTAGGTGGTCCAGCGTTCTTACCTCTTTTCCACAGTGGTGGTGAATTCACAGAAGAAGAAACCATACTGAGAACTTTGTTGGGACTTAAAAATCTGGATGGAAGAAAAGAGCTTTGTTTTCCCAGATTAATTTGTATCCTTAACCAAGGGAATTCTCATGAACCAACACATCAACACATCTCAGATGGGTAGGGAGGACAAAGGATTTCCCTGGGCATAGTGGCTACAGGCATAATCTTCAATCCAAGTGGTTATATACCCCTCTGCACTGCATTTGTCAAAAGCAACCCTTTCTGAGTGTTTCTCTCTAACAGATGGGTTTTATCTTCAATGACCAAACAATAGAAAACAGGACACACATAAGGCATCTTTTTCTATTGGATTTGTTGCTGCTTGTGGTGGAGGGTGCGATATTGCAGATAATGTAATAAGCTCTGTCTGATTATGTTTAATTATATCATGCTGCTTCACTTCCCACCTCCCCTGTGATTTTCCTGAGTGTTTCCTCATTTCTTTTCCATCTTCTTATCACAAGGACAATGATGGTTATAATGACAAATACATAGCATTTACCATGGGTGAGGCAGTGTTTTAAGCACTTGGAAAATACTAATTCATTCAATTATCCCCTTAACCTTATGAGGGGGTTACTGATATTATACCTGTTTTGCTTATTAGAAAACAGAGACTGTATGCAACCTGCCTAGGGTCACACAGCTAGGAAGTAGTGGAGGTAAGATTTGAATTCAGACAATTTAGGTCCACAGTCTGTGGTCTATACTCTTAACCACTATGCAGAGAGCCACTTCAGATAACAAAGAAAAATAGATGGAAAATTAGAAAACAATTCTTCCCTTGCAAACAGATGTTGAAATTATTCTCAAACAAAATTCTGATCTTCTGACTACAAGCTTATATCTGTGACTGAAAGGGAGAAATAAAGCAAACCTGACATCTGACTTAACTGATCCTCAGTTTAAATGAAGAGCCCAATGCCCCACCTGGGACAGCAGAAGCCTCTAGTTAGTATTTATTCAACAAATATTAGATGGACAAATAAATGAATACACATATGGATAAAATTTCCTCTAAGCTTATGTGTGAAAAATGGCATTGTCCATATCCTCAAACTCAGAGCTTATTTGAATTGTGGGAAGAACATCCAGAAGCCTGGATTCTTGGGTGTAGGCTCCAGGTCCATCCCTTATGAGCTGTAGACTTTTGGAAAGTCAGACAATCTCTCTGATCCTCACTATTCTTTTCTAGAAAATGAAGATATTAAGCTCTGCCTCATAGGATGGCTGGATGGATAAAATAATTGGTTTGAAATCATTTTATAGACCACCAAATGTTATCTAAGCATGAGGGTCAGTTAGAGACTCCATAGGCCAATCACATATTTTTTCCTCCATATAAGGAGACCTAGAAGCAGTTCTGCCTGCCTCAGATTGTGATGTATCCCAGTCCTCTTCCAGTGTCACACTTTAGGGGACTGTGTTCACAGTGCACTCCATGTGACTGGTAGCCCTGGGCCACGTACTTCGGAGGCTCTGTCAAGTGGATAAAGTGGACAGCAATGGATAGTTGGTTGTGATTTCCTAGTGGTGGCCTTACCCTCTGATGGTACTGGTGGCACTGTGAATTGAGCAGGTAGCCAGGCCAGGCACGCCATGACCCTGTCTTCAGAGAAAAGATGTGAAACTCATAGATGGGAAATGACTTGTCCACAGTTACGAAGCCAGTAAGTGATGGGGATGTATGCGAAACCTTGGTGTCACTTTCCACTCATCCCAGAGTCCTCTGAATTTGTAGGAGTAAGTGCAGCCTTCACATGCAAAGGCCTGTGGGAAGGGAATTGTTAAAGTAGCTTTGAAGAGAGACATGTCATGGTTTTCTTATATAGAAAATATTGACAGAATCTTGATTCTGTTTCATCTGTGTTTGTTGATGTAATTTGTAGGAATTTTTAAAAGCTAAATCTTGTTTTCCTCTTCAGTGAGCATATATTATTAACTTCAATATGAAAAGAACACTCATAATAACTGAGCAACAGGAAAACATCCATTTACTTGAAAAGAGATGAGTCAAACTCAGAGAACTTGACAAGTAATTATAAACTAGCTCCAGGAGTTAGCACCTGAGAAACACATGTTGTGTGCATCTGGGTGTTTGGGGAGAGCCACTGGAGTCATGTACATGGTTCTTCTGGCCTCAGTCTCCCCTCCTTCTCTCTTGAAAGAAAGATCTGGCCATCGGGTCCAGGTCTCTTAGGAAACAAGGCCACTGGAGTCCTGGGGCTGAGACACGAGTCAAGTCAGGCCCACTGGAGAGACTAATTATCACAATGAATGTTACTACATCTCAGGGCTAGAGTAGGGAAGTGGAGTGAGGTCAGTAATTCCTGGTGTAGGAGACATGGGAATTCACATCATTGCCTAAATTCAGCTTGGCTTTGACCTGTGCAAAGCAGTTTCTCCAGAAGCACCAACAATGGAAAGGTAAAGATGCTCAATTGTGGAAGTGTCCTCAGAGGACACGTTTCCTAATCCTTTATTTCACAATTGAAGAAAATGGAGCCCAGAGAGAGAAAGGGCTTTGGTCACACACCTTGGTAGTGTCTGAGTTGAGATGAGAACACATATCTGTTGATGTTCAAGCCAAGGCTCTTTCTCCTGCCTGTACCCTTAAATTTAAAAGGAACAGAAGGCCAACTGTGGTGGCTCATGCCTGTAATCCCAGCACTTTGGACGCCGAGGTGGGTGGATCAACTGAGGTCAGGAGTTCAAGACCAGCCTTGCCAACAATGTGAAACCCCATCTCTTCTAGAAATACAAAAAAAATAGCTGGGCATGGTGGCGGGCACCTGTAATAGCAGCTACTCGGGAGACTGAGGCAGGAGAATCACTTGAACCTGGGAGGTGGAGATTGCAGTGAGCCAAGATTGTGCCATTGCACTCCAGCCTGGGTGACAAGAGTGAAACTCCATCTTAAAATAAATAAATAAATAAAATTTTTAAAAATAAAAGGAACAGAAATGGAAATGTGGAGCTGAATGCTCTCTTGATCATTAAAACACTCATTTTGTTATCAATGGAGGAAAAGGTTCTTCTTCCAAAGGAATATTGTAAAGCCATTTTTAAAAGCATTCACCATGATAAGTAGCAATTATGGCAAACACCTCAGCTGTAGCATGATAAGACTGTTGAAACTATGCCTTCAGTGTCTGGGCCTTGGCCTGTCCACATTTTGGCCCACTGAGCAGTAGCAATGGACATCCATCAGGCTTCAGAACACTCTGAAAGGGGCTGGGCAGCCACAACAACTGTGCCAATTCAATTAGTCTCCACACAGAAGGATGTGGAATGAATAGGAAACTCAAAATTTAGGGTGAAGTGGCTTAAGTAGTGTCCCTCCGAGAGATACGTTCACCTGGAACCTGTGATTGAAATCTTACTTGGAAAAGTGGTCTTTGCAGATACAATTAAACAAAGGATCTTGAGATGTGGAGATTATCCTGAATTTAGAGTGTCCTCATAAGAGATAAAAGAGTAGAAGACACACAGTGGGGAAAAGGCACTATAGAGATGGAGGCAGAGATTGGAGTGATGTGGCCATGAGAAGGGAATGCTTGGAGTTACCAGAAACTGGAAGAGGCAAGGAAGGATTCTTCCCCAGAGCCTTCAGAGGGAATGTGGCCCTGCCAACATCTTGATTTCAGACTTCAAACCTCTAGAATTGTAAAAGAATAAAGTTCTGTTGTTTTAAACCACGAAGTTTCTGGTATTTTGTTACAGCAACCCTAGGAAACTAACAACAGGGGTAGGTGCCTAACTGGTAGCCTCGAAAGAGCTGGGTCCACTGAGGCACACACCTGGCAACAGGACCCCTGTGTCCTGAGGCAGGAGACAGTGGCAACCAGACTGTGACACCAAGTCCTCCTTGCTTCTTCCCACCTTATACCCTAAACTCAGATCTGCTACGAGTAAAGAGCAAGCCTCCCTTCATGTCCCTGTCATTACAACTGAATCTTGTGTCCAGGGCCAAGGGCCTGTCTTGAAATGCAGCCCAGTTCCTAAGACAGGAGCCATGCACTACTCTTGTCAGGCCTTCCGCCATGGCCTGAGTCCTTCCTTCAAAGCTAACATGATGGCTGAGGCCCTTCTACCTGCTGACAAATTGCTCAGATGCATTCTATTTGGCTAGTCCAAAATGAATTGTTCTTTGATTTTCCTAACCTCTTTAATTAAATCTATCAACTAAAATATTAAACAGCCCTCTATATTTGACTAGCTACCTGGCAATTTAGTTTTGTTTTTGACACCCTCTAAAACTCAAGGCAGATGTCTCAGGTAATAAATATCAAATCCTAATCTATTTTTATCCTCTTCCCACCAACTCTTTTTACAGATCTTAGCTGCAAAGACTACAAAAGAAAATCTGATCAATTTGTACTGAGGCTTGCTGGTTCCTCAATTTCTTGCAACTGCTACTTGAGGTCTGACTCCCCAGTGCTATTGCTTGCTGTTTTCCTGGTACTACGTTCCACCTTCCTGTTTCTGGGGTTTGCCCTATTCTCTGGGGCCCGAAGCTTCAGTTAGTCCTGCTGGCGCTGAATGGGAGCCATCACAAGGCATGACAATGTCCGATGCCTCTGTACACAATTTGTAGTGAGAGCTCTATTCTGAGGAAGGACAAAGAGTTAAATGAGGTTATGGGAAGGGACTGCCAACGACTCAATTGCTCTGTATTATTCTGCTAGTGTAATTTTAATAACATGCTGTGTTTCCACAGTGAGTAACCAACCCTAATCATTAGACAAATTGCTCTTTATTAAAAAATGCTCATTTACTTAGTAGATTACAATAGCACTAAGGAAGTCAATGGAGCCCAGAAAGCAATTGCACCCATGCTGAAAAGGATGTATGCCCTTCATTGCAAATATTATCAGCTTCACACTTCGAAGATATCTCCAGATGTTTTAGGAGCCTCAGGTCAGCCCTTTCATGTATGGAATGTTCCTATGCTCAATCTCAATTATGCATATGTGCTCAAAGCAAAACTATACTTTCAAGAGGCTCTATCTCTTTCAAAAATAATCAAATACCCTAAATTCAAACATTCTGACATAGAGATGGGATTTCACCTGAGTGTAAGCTACTTTATGACAAAAAGCATAGGTGAGGACATATCTGTATATACACATGTTCCACCCACATTGTCCCATTTGTCCATTTCTCAAGTTAGGTTTAATGTGTATGTCATAATTAAATGAGACTTCAATCATAATTAAATAAGACTTTGATCTTTGCATTTATTGGTTTGAAGGTCCAAATTTTAACTTCTTCTGGGACTTGGCTGTAACAAAGGAAAAAGGAAAGAATGATGGATATTAAGAGTACCATAGGCAGGCAAGATTCATAATCTGATACTCTGCTCCCCTTAGCAGTTTCTGAGGAGAAATTCATTTATGTCTTTGAGTTTAACAGAGGAGGTCCCCGGGTTGAAGAATGGAAGCCTTTGGAGAACAGCTCCCAGTTTGTTTTCATCAAGCAGGGCCAGGACTAGGATGGGGTAGGGGAGACCCTCACCTAGGCTGCAAAATTTAAAGAGAAACCCAAAACCTCAGTAATTTAAATAAATTATATTTTAATGCAATATTATAAAACTCAAAAATAATTCTAACATTCCATGAGCAAAATATGAAAATTTAGAATAAAGAAAGAATCCAACCCTGCACTTGCACACCTGCGCCTCATCTGTCTCACCCTATTCCTGGCCCCATGTCTGATAAAAGCTCGTTTACAAAAACAAGCTGCCAGTTTCTTGGGCCTAGTTTGTCAATTTGAGTTTTTTTTGTTTGTTTTTTTTTGAGACGGAGTCTCCCTCTGTCACCAGGCTGGAGTGCACAATCTCGGCTCACTGCAATCTTCGCCTTCCAGGTTCACATGGTTCTCCTGCCTCAGCCTCCCGAGTATCTGGGACTACAGGCATGCGCCACCACACCCAGCTAATTTTTCTATTTTTAGTAGAGAAGGGATTTCACCATGTTGGCCAGGATGGTCTCGATCTCTAGACCTTGTGATCTGCCCACCTCAGCCTCCTAAAATACTGTGATTACAGGCGTGAGCCACCGCACCTGATCTCGTCAATTTTAATTTTGTAAATATTGCATTGAAATACTATTGATCTTGACTATCCCCTTAAATCTTGGGCCTAAGACAAGTGACTTACTCACCTCACCTTAGTCCCAATCCGGCAACCAAGCCAATCTCCCTAAGCACACATTTTTTTTTCTACTGATTTCTGCCATTGGATAGTTGAACTTTGTGTGTGTCACATCTGAAGTACTGTTAGGTTAGGTCAGCTTAGGTCAGCTTAGGTTAGGTTAGGTTAGGTTAGGTTAGGTTAGGTTAGGTTAGGTTAGGTTAGGTGAGTGAAAGCCACAAGATTTAGGAGTTAAAAAGGAACTGATGGACCTTTTGAAATAACCACTGCTGGCGCCCAGCAGTTGCATTTTATACTTCATGGCAAAGAGTGGCAGGAGTTGTGGGAACAAGGCACTGCATTTGCATTTTCCTTGGTGTCTGTGTAACCATTGATATTATTTTGTGTCTGTCTATTCATCAATGCAACCCTAAATTGAGGCATTACTTAAAAAACACACACACACACACACACACACTTTTAAATTCTCAAATTTCAAATAAGTGAAGGAGCCGGTTCATTGCTTCATCAGTTCAACCAGGCCAGTCAAAGCAGGCAGAAACCCATGTTCTGAGAATTGATGGCCCGGCTAGTAATGAACCAAATGGAGTGTAAGCCATAGTCCGGAGACAGCAGTGGGAGCATGTGCTGCAGAGCCTGGTACAGGTCTGGTCCCCACCAGCCATCATCGCAGCTTTCCAAGCTTTGAGTCTGGCAAAGGAAGGCCATGACAGCAAACTACAAAGAGCATGCGCCCTCCATCACCTAGGTTTCCTGCATAGGCCACACTGTTTTACAGCTCCAAAAGCTCAGTGATGCCGCCCCTTCTGTCTGAAATGCTGTCTTCCTGGTGTCTCCTGGCTTACTTCTGCTAGTTATTTAAGATTCAGACCAAAGTTCAGGTAAATGTGATAGAATGGCCATGTGCATCTAAATTTCTCTCCCTCCCAAAAGCACAGTAAAGGATTACATACAACCCCTGACTCACAGGGTTCAATTTACAGTTTTTCAACTTTAGAGTGGTACAAAAGCAACACATATTCAGTATACTCCTCAACTGAAGATGGAATCACATCCAGATAAACTTGTTTTAAACTGAAAATATCATAAATTAAGTGTGTGTTTTTAATTTACCATGGGTTTATCAGAACACAACCCCATCATAAGTAGAGTCAAGGAGAATCAGTATTTTTTAAAACATAATCTGACAATGGCAGAAAGAATGGAAAGGGAGACAAGCATAACAACATTTGAGGAGCTGAGAGATGAACCAGGAGTAGCTGACTTAACCGACCCAAAGAAGCTCAATTCAGGTTGGCAGTGGGGATGGCTGAGAAGCAACATAATCTACGTTACAGAATTTCCCATAGGCTCAAGAATAGGCAGCCCCAGTTACCTCAGGATGGGGGCATAGTGAAGTTATTCTATGGAGAGGATTAAACAGAGGGTCTCCAGACTGTGGGACACCAGGAAAAGTTGAGGACAGTAGCCTCTCCACAAAACAAGGAATTGTGCACATGTATGTAACCCAAATGTTGAAAGCAGAGAACTCTGCCACCTTTGCCCCTCCTGGCTCCCAGAACACTGGCACCTAAATCCTTTCCCTCCAGGCAGGAGACTAGGAAAATCAAATTGGCTGTAGTGTCACATGCACAAAAGGGAAAAGAGTTGGATAAATCTGTAGACTGAGCTCAGGAGTGTGACCTTTATGGCTCATGCAGTCAGCGGGCACTAAAGGATTTCAACAGACTGTGATGTAATGAGAAGAGAGAAGGGATGTGGACACTCAAGACTTTTATATTATATACATTCGTAATTGTGGTAAAATACACAAAAGATGAAATTGTTATCTTAACCATCTTTAAGTGTTAACCACCATCCCTCTCCAGAACTTGTTCATCTTCCCAAACTGAAACTCTATACCCGGCAACTACTAACTCCCCACTTCCCTCCACCAGTCCCTGACTCCCACCATTCTACTGTCTGTCTCCATGAGTTTGAGAATTCTAGGGCCCTTCCAGAAGTGGCGTCCTACAGTATTTGTCCTTTTGTGACTGACTCATTTCACTGATCATATTGCCCTCAAGGATCATCCATGTTGTAGCATGTGTCAGAATTTCCTTCCTTTTTAAGGCTGGACCATATTCAGTTGTATGTATGCACCATGTTTGGTTTATCCATTCACCATGGATGGACACTTGGGCTGTTTCCACTTTTTGGTTGTTATGAATATGCTGCTCTTAACATGGGTGTACAAATATCAAGGTGTTTTGTTTTATTTTGTTTCTTTTAACATATAGCACTTACTGTGATCCCAAGGAAGGCTTCATTGCCATGGCAACAACCAAAGAAGTCCTTTGAAATCTCCAGATGGTTCCAGTATTCCTAAGGATGTAGGATGTAGATAGGAGGCAGAGGGCATGGCAATGACTTTTCACTCTTCTCCCACTTCTAGCATCTCCAGGTGTGTGCTTTTGGTGCTATTGCTCCTTTCTAAGTCTTAATTTCCTCCTATCAACAGTGACTCATAAATGTCTCTGCCATCTACCCAGCGCTGTTGAGAGATCACAGGAACCAACATATGCAAGAACCTTTAAAGTCAGAAGTGTGGTGCTCATGGGGTAATGATGCTGCTGCTGCCTAAGGGAGCAAGAGAACCAGAGTGCAAGGGTAGCAGGCCTGGGAGCAGGTGTGGGCAGGTAGTGCAGGTCTTGGAAGGAGATATGGAAATCTTTCTGGGAGCAGGACCCTGGGGTACAGGAAGCTTTGAGGTCAGAGTATAAATTGAGGAAGTTGCACAGATTGAAATGTCAAAAGCAGTTGATTTTGCTCCATAGCTCAATTGCTCCATAGCTAGCTTGTCCTTTTATTTCTTAAATAAAATAACTCAGTAAATGTGCACTTATGGAAATTGGGACCAAAATCCAACAGTATTCAGGGGACAAACAGAATTATGGCCCTCACGCACAGGGGCTCTGCATGACATGGTGACATCCTCTCTTAGGGCAGAGACACAGGAAATAAGGGCTTTGGAGTTGAGCTGCCTTTGACTGTGGTCTGTGCTGGGTGCATCTGGATAATAGAGTTACCTTCTCCCCTTGTTTAAGGATGTAGAATCAAGGCTATGTGTCTGGAGGGAATAAGATGCATACTTGGCTGTGTCTTGAATTTCTTTTCTTCTTTTCTTCAATTAAAAAAAATTAGCTGCTCCTTTACTGTCTAAAAGCCGTTGAAAGTTTTGGAACCTGAAATAAGTAAACGCAGCCCAGTTCTCTCATTTGCTTCCCTGGCAGGGAAAGGAAGGTTATTGGGAGAGCCTCTATTTCTTGCAGGCAGCTGCCTAGACAACACCCCAGCCTCCCGGCCAGGCCCTGACTATACATTTAATGCTGCTCAGGGGCCTTCAGAGGCTAGGGTTCTGACAGTGCCATCCTCACCAGGTAATGGAAAATCTGTGACTTCTTTGGTGACCTTGGGCAGGTGCCTCCTTACTTGGACCTCACTTTCCTTACACTTGCTCCAACAGCTTCTTGGCCCAAGGGGCTTCAACATCTTTTCTCCTGTTTTATAAGAACCCTAATAGGTAGGCGTGACCCTGCCCCTTCCCACCATCCGAAAGATGGGGAAAGGGAAGCTCAGGGGCGACAGATCATAGATGGTATTACTTACCTAAGGGCTAGGTTGTTCATCTGGGATTGGACTGCAGGATTCTGCCTTCTACTCTTGACACAGGCCTCTCTCATCCCAGTCTGCTGCTTCCCTGGGGAAGAGAGTGGCAGGTAAGACCTATTGAGGCAGAACTATTACACAAATGCACACATGATTTTTAAGCAAAGATAAAGAAAGAATTTGCTTTCTTCACCCCAAAGCCCTTCATCCAATATGTTCAGACTCTTCATAGTCTCGGGTGATGAATGTGACAAGACGCTTCTGCAGCTTGCATCTCTGGACATGGTTTTGCTTTTTGTTGTTGTTGTTTTGCTTGTTTTCGTGTGTTAGTGAAAGGCTTTGGCCTGTAATCAGTACTTCCCTCCTCTAAGTAAATACAGAGGAGAGGCTTGCACACCCTGTCCCACACCTCTCTACAATGACTAGTTGCTCGGGTCCCCAAATGACCTTTATGGTCCTGCATCCCCCATTATCAGCGATGCAGAAAACTCAGAGATGCTATTATTTCTGTTATTTCTTCAAGAGATGCTTCTTGGGCTTCTACAGTCCCTGGGCCATGGTGCTTTCTATCTGAGAAATACACATCATTGCTGGAGCCTTAGTTCCATCCTGGGCCTAGGAGAGCTCCAAGCTGGATCTGGGTCAGTTCTCCCTTGTGTGTGTGTGTGTGTGTGTGTGTGTGTGTGTGTGTGTGTGTGTGTGTGTGTGTGTAGTGGGGGATGAACATAGCTGCTGTGCTTTGGTGAGTGGTGAATTACCTGGGTACAGCTACAGCTTTTCTCAGGGTCAATTTGTTTAGAGATAAATGGGGGTGCAGGGGAAGAGCTACCAGACTAAAAAGCCAATTTTAGTCTAGCCTTAGCCTTCCATGATCTTGGGGAAAGCCATGTTACTGCTCTCAGTTCGCCTCAGTTTGTCTGCCTATAAAAGTGAGGATAAATAGTATCCTAACCACCTAATGGTTAGGTGGGTCTGACAGGCTTCTGGTCTACTGGGTGGAAATCCACTTTGCAGCTCATAGACCTTATCCCAATGTGCAGCCTTTCCCCAGTGCCCTGAACAGTGGCTCACATGTCTCAACCTCAGACTCAAAGACAAGTAAGTAGCCCCCGTACCCCTTTGGTTATCCGCAGACGCCAGGCATAGGGCTCAATGCCCTTTCACTGCTGTACCTCATTAATTCAAGTGACTGCCTTGGAGCCTGTATCTTTTGTTTTAGGTTCTTGATCTTTCTTGAATTCTTCCCAAACTCTAAAACTAGCCGATTGGCATTTACATACTCACTATGGCATTGAACATGAACTCCGGCACCAGTGTCAGTACTCTAGGGTCCTAATGTGCTTGTCTGCAAGCCTTGCTCATGTCTACTACATGTGAACATCTCTTAGCCCATCCTACCCCTTCCCTCCTTGTTCTTTTTCCCTTGATTTATTTTCCTTTTCTTTGGTAATTGTTGCTTCTTCTACACAATGATTACTTTTTATCTTTTCTCTTTTATTCTCCCTCATATCTCTTTCTAAAATATCATAACAATCACACTTCTTCTCATTATTTTCTTGTCAGGAGAAAAGCGACAAAATATTTACCTTGTACACTTGATAGCTGGGTGTTTTTCATACCATTTCTCTGAACTTTGATTTTTCGTGAGTTGTACACAGGAGACTATATTTCCATATAGTTTCAAAGGTGTATTTCTAATTGCCTTGTACCTTTCCATGGTAACTAATACCACAAGCTGGAAACTGGGAATTTATTAATGGCACTGGCTCAGGCTACAACAACAAATCAAGATTCTAAGATCAGTTTGAAAAATGTCCTGGTTTGGTGTATAGCTGCAAAATGTATGTCACCTTTTTCTAATTTTTAAAAATGTTAATATTTTTTTTCATTGTAAAAGTTACTTATGCTGGTTATACAACATTTGAAAAACACAGAAACACAGGACCAAAAAAACCAGTACTTTCATCTCTCAACAGCAACCACAGTTGTTAACACTTTGTTCTATTTCCCTTGTGTGTCACTATTTTTAAAAATCCATAACAAATCTGCAAGGCTGTAAGCTCTATGGAGTAGAAACCGTGTCTTATTCATCTAGAATACTGCCGGGTACAAAAGGGAACTCCATAAATGTCTACCAGAGAGTAAAGCTTGGTTTATATATCTGGGTTTGCAACTCATAATGGTATTTTTACATAGTATTAAAATACTATTGGTATTTTGCTCATGTTCATGTCAAGTTTGTATAGCATGCCATGCTGAGATGGTCTTATAGGAGGCTATCCTACCTTCTGCTGGGCAGGGCTGGGAAAGCACCAGAGCAGTTGTTATCACCACTGTGTCTGCAGCCCCTTCTTTGTACTCTCATCACATCCTGTGCTCCTCTCTTCACAACTCTCAGCAGGTTTCACAGTTGCTTTTTCACTGTCTGCCTTTTCAAATTGTGAGCCCCATGAGAGCAGGTGTTTTTGTCCGTCCTGGTCACTGCTGTATTCCCAACACGTAGTTTAGTGCCTGACATATTGTAGGCACTTGATAAAGATTTGTTGACTGGTGGAATGAATGAAAATAACAATTCCTGAAATTAAAGAGCTTGCTGCCTAGCAGGGAGAATAAAATCAGTTTCCGGATAACTAACACAAGGAAGGCTCCTATCTCTTCTCTCACTGCTGTTTTAGGATGTCTCATGAAGTTGGCTGTGTAGGCTCCTTTTGTTTTCCCTGTGTTATGGCTGGCAAAGGTCAAAGTGCTGAGATATAACAAGACTGATGGTTGGCAGAGAAGGGACTGCAGTTTGGTTTCTCTGACTCTTGATTCAATGCTCTTTCTACAACATGTCATTGATGACCTTCTACTTGAGAAAGGGTTTTTTTTTTTTTTTTTTTTTTTTTTCCTATATGACTCTCTGAAACAATGGTGTTTGGTTAGAGGCTAGAATTGGGAAGGTCCTTGATGTCAAATATTTGTCTGTAAATTGTTACTTTGGTAACAATGATGTGTGGTCACCTCAAGGAGGATCAACTCAGGATCACTTAATAGATTAGGCAGTTTGAAACTCCCATCTTCACGGGTTCCAGTCTACTCTGACAGAAGCATCCAGTGAACTTGGAAATAGCTTTCTTCTTCACAAAAATAACCTCATATATTTGTCAAGGGGATAGGTGGATGGATTAATGGATGAAAGCAAATGTCCTTCAGGAAGGGTAATATAATGTTACTTAGAATACCTAGCTGCTTTTTCATCAGTTCACTTATGTGATAGTTCAAGTCTTTTACAGGTAACCTTCTCCCTGCTCCCAAAGATTCTATTTGACAGAAAAGATTAAAACAAAATAGGACTTAAGCACTTTTTCTTTTTCTGGTACTACAATGCCTTCTTATAGTAGGCATTTTCTCCACTGCTGAGTCCATGTTTAATCTGAACGCAAACTTTAAATGGCCTCTCCTTTCCTCCAGTTACCATTTTATAATTTTTTTAGCAAATCTCACTTGGTTTTAGATTTAAGCTTCCCTTTTTCTTATATTGGCTGTTATTTTCCTATTAATGATACTTTTCTACTTTCTTTTTTTAATTTTTATTTTAAGTTTTGAGGTACATGTGCGGGATGTGCAGCCAGATATGGTTGAGTTGTTTTGTAATTGGTTTAATACATGTTCCTAAGTATTGCACACACAAAAAAGAAAATCTTCAATTTAGGAGTAAGAAGGTGTTGTTGAGACATTTATATCATTCTAATCTGCTTGCAGACAGAAGCTTGCTCTCTCCAAGTCTCTGCCATGGGCATGATAAAACTTGTTTTGAAGAGGTTGTAATATGATGATAATCCATGCTTACTGGACCAGTGCCAAAGGAAGAAGACAGGCAAGTGGTATGGTAGAATTAACAAGGTAGGAGAGTTCATTGTGTATTCAGGGAAGGTTAAGTAGTCAGTTTGGGACAGCTTAGTGGTACAGAGGAAACACTGATCATTCAAGTCTTTCAATCAACATTTTTGAGTATCTACTATACACCAAGTCCTGTGTACAAGTCTAAGAATGCAGACACGTCTAAGACACAACCTTTGCCCTGAAGGTGTTCCCAGTCTAACGTCTCTACCTAAAAGAGTCAAGACCATCTTCCTAGAGGAAGGGATGCTTGAGCTCAGTCTTGAAGGTTGGAGAATCATTTGCCTGGCAGCGAGGTTGAGAAGGAAGAAAGAAAGCATTTATAAAAGAGGGAAGGGCAAAGTTTGTTCAGAAACATGGAGATATGAAATGGTGTGGTGCTTTTAGGGACTGCAAGTTGTCTACCGTGCACATTGAATCAAGAGCATGAAAGGGAATGTGATGTACACTGAATTAGGATATTGGCATTATATATAGAAGGAAATGGATAGTCATTAGAAATATCAGGACAAAGAATACACAGGACTTGGTGACTAATGGGATGAATAAAGAGGTAGAAATTAAGGATCAGTCCTGGTTCTCTGACCTAGGCAGCTGAGGTAGAATGTCATTAACCATGATAACAAATATAAGTAGATATGAGCTGAGATGAGGTTAGAAATATAGACAAAGGCCTACTTGAGGAAGGCTGTATTAACACTAGCAAGGCCAGAATATGAAAGGTTTGAAAGTCAGGTTATATGGACCTTTAAAGAATTTCAATCAGGAGAGTGATATTATTATATTATAATTTGGAATGTTCACTCCGACTGCTGTGTCAAAGTGGAATCCACAAAGCAGATGATGAAGTGAGGGGAATGGAAGAGTCAAGGATGGCTCCCAAGTTTCTGACTTGAGCACCTGAATGGATGGAGGAATCATTCACTGATATTGAGAAGACAAGAATAAAGGCAGATAGAAAAGTGAAAATGTTGAGTTCCCTTTTTGATATGTTGAGTTTAGGAAGCCTATGGTACATCCAAGTAAAGATTCCAGGCAGTTATTGGCTTTATGGGTCTGAATCTCAAGATAGAGGAGTTTCGTATAGATTCACTGCATAGATGCAGTGGTAGATGCCATGGGAAATCACACACGATCAGAGAAAAGAGGGTCAATAACTAAGAAACCAATATTTAGAAAGAAATGAAAGAACTTATAAAAGATTGACAAAAAGTTGGAGGAAAAGAAGAACATGATTTCATGGAGACAAACGAAGAAATAGTTGTTTCAAGAATAAGGAAGTGATCAAGAATATAAATGCTACAAAAATTAAGACCTGAAATGTGTCCATTTGACTTTTTTGTTGTTGTTGGGAGCTATAAATGAGAACAATTTTTGCAGAATAATAGGGTAAGATCCTGATTACAATGGGTTAGAAAGCAAATTAAGAACACACAATTAGAAAATACAATTTTAAAATATAGTATTTACAATGACAACCAAAAATATAAGATTCTTAGAAATCCAAGAAAGTGCATGCAAAATCTTTACAAATAAAGTTCTAAAACATTGTTTATTTTTTTGAATTATTTTTTATTGCATTTTAGGTTTTGGGGTACATGTGAAGAACATGCAAGATTGTTGCATAGGTACACACATGGCAGTGTGATTTGCTGCCTTCCTCCCCATTACCTATATCTGGCATTTCTCCCCATGCTCTCTCTCCCCAACACCCCAGCCCCCTCTATCCTCCCCTATTTCCCCCTGACAGACCCCAGTGTGTGATGCTTCCTTCCCTGTGTCCACGTGTTCTCATTGTTCAACACCCACCTATGAGTGAGAACATGTGGTGTTTGATTTTCTGTTCTTGTGTCAGTTTGCTGAGAATGATGGTTTCCAGATTCATCCATGTCCCTACAAAAGAACACAAACTCATCGTTTTTGATGGCTGCATAGTATTCCATGGTGTATATGTGCCACATTTTCCCTGTCCAGTCTAACATCGATGGGCATTTGGGTTGGTTCCAGGTCTTTGCTATTGTAAATTGTGCTGCAATGAACATTCGTGTGCATGTGTCCTTATAGTAGAATGACTTATAATCCTTTGGATATATACCCAGTAATGGGATTGCTGGGTCAAATGGAATTTCTATTTCTAGGTCCTTG
>CAUYQU010065235.1:0-57978 GCA_963574635.1 Cheracebus regulus | reverse complement strand
GAAGTAAATCACTCCTCAGCAATTGCATAGCATTTCACAGGTTTAAATAAAATATTGGTTGGCTGCTTATTTGTTATTTTCATCCCCTATTCCTTCCTGTCTCCATTGTTAAGCACAATTATTGGCATAAAAGAGGTTTTTTTTTTTTTTTTTTAAGATGGGGTTTCACCATGATGGCCAGGCTGGTTTTGAACTCCTGACCTCAGGTGATCCACCCACCTCGGCCTCCCGAAGTGCTAGGATTACAGGCGTGAGCCACCGCGCCCGGCCTAAAAGAGGTTTTTAATACCCATTTTTAGACTGCATTCTAGCTTGGGCAATAAAACAAGAATCCCAATCTCTCTCCCTCTTTCTCGTCCTCTTTCTTTCTCTCTTTCATTCTTTTTTTCGTTTCTTTTGCTGTTTCTTTTTTTTTCTTTCTCCTTTTCTCTCTTTTTCTAAAAAAAAAAAAAAAAAACAAGAATCCTGTTCTCTCTCCCTCTTTCTCTTCCTCTTTCTTTCTCTTTCATTCTTTTTCTTTCTTTCACTCTTTCTTTCTTTTCTCTCTTTTTCTTTCTTTCAAAAAAAAAAAGTATTGTGTAATGAAATGCATCAACATTTAGAAGCTATGTATAATTCCGTGGACCTATATTTTCCAAATGACCAACGAACAGTGTTACAAAATCTCTTCAAAGTTCGAGATTAACCAATGGATTTTAATGTAATAGAATAGGAGGGGTTTTTTTGTTTGTTTGTTTTTTGTTTGTTTGTTTGTTTTTTAATAGAGACAGGGTTTCGCCATGTTGGCCAGGCTGGTCTTGAACTCCTGACCTCAGGTGATCTGCCTGCCTCAGCCTCCCAATGTGCTGGGATTACAGGCGTGAGCCACTGCACCCGGCCAGAATAGGAGTTGATTGATACGATTTCAGATTCCATATACCTTTAAGAAATTATGTTTCTATAGTGGTGAGTAAAAAAGAAAAGAAAGAAAAAACCATTTGTGTCCATTTCTGGTGTAGTGTCCAAGAAAAATATCCACAATTATCTGAAAACTAAAATATTTCTCACTTTTCCAACTTGGTGAGGCTAGATTTTCTTCATGTCTTGGATTGAAGAGATATTTAGGAAATAACAGCATTGGCCAGGAACAGTGGCTCACACCTGTAATTGCAGCAATTTGAGAGGCCGAGGCGGGCAGATCACTTGAATCCAGGAGTACAACCAAAACAACATATTGAAACTGTTTAGGCTGGGCGTGGTGGCTCACACCTGCAATCCTGGTACTTTGGGAGGCTGAGGCAGGTGGATCACTTGAGGTCAGGAGTTCCAGATCAGCCTGGCCAACATGGTGAAACCCTGTCTCTACTAAAAACACAAAAATTAGCCAGGTGTGGTGGTGCATACCTGTAATCCCAGCTACTCTGGAGGCTGAGGCAGGAGAATGGCTTGAACCCAGGAGGCAGAGGTTGCAGTGAGCTGAGATAATGCCACTGCATTCCAGCCTGGGTGACAGACGCCATCTCAAAACAAACAACAAAAAAAAAAAGATTAATTGCAATAAGAGAATAAGATGAGAGAAGCCAGTTTTGGGTTTTTTTTTTTTTTCTTTCTGAGATGGAGTTTTGCTCGTTACCCAGGCTGGAGTGCAATAGTGTGATCTCGGCTCACTGAGACCTCCACCTCCTAGGTTCAAGCAATTCTCCTGCCTCAGCGTCCTGAGTAGCTGGTATTATAGGTGCTACAGGGGTGCACCACCACGCCCAGCTAATTTTTTTGTATTTTTAGTAGAAATGGGGTTTCATGATGTTAGCCAGGATGGTTTTGAACTCCTGAACTCAGATGATCCAACTGCCTCAGCCTCCCAAAGTGCTGGGATTACAGGCATTAGCCATTGCACCTGGTGAGAATCCAGGTATTTTCTATTAAGCCAGTGATTAGAGATCTGTAAAAATGTAAAACATGCCAATTTCATCACTATTTTGGGGGGGAAATATAGTACTTTTTTCACCAAAATGTGTTAGTTATGTTAACACATAATGGTTTATTTTTGGTATTTTAAATTTAAATGGATTGATAAATATTCTTTCAATGTCTCAGGCTTTCTTTCTTTTTTTTCACATCAGATGGGTAATGTGCCACCGTCATAACAAGGTTTGAGGGAAGCACATCTCACACTGGCATGAAAACCCAATCATCCCATTTATAATCTACAAAAAGGATCCTAGTTTTCATTTTGAATACAGTAAATACCAATAGCGATAACCACATAAACAAAAACTCTTAAAGACTTCAGTCATTTTTTGGAGTATAATGCAGTCCTGAGACTGAAAATTTTGAGAATCACTGATTTTGTTGCTTTGTTTTGTTTTTGAGACAGATTTTGGCTCTATTGCTCAGGCTGGAGTGCAGTGGTGCCATCTTGGCTCGCTGCAACCTCTGCTTCCCAGACTCAAACCATCCTCCCACCTCAGCCTCCTGAGTTCCTGGGACTATAGGCATGCAGCACCACACCCAGATAATTTTTGTATTTTTAAATAGAGACAGCGTTTTGCCTTGCTGCCCAGGCTAGTCTCAAATTTGAGAATTGCTGATTTTAAAACAGCCATCCACTGGGCACAGTGCTTCACACCTGTAATCCCAGCACTTTGGGAGGCGGAGGCGAGCAGATCAACCTGAGGTCAGGAGTTCAAGACCAGCCTGGTCAACATGGTGAAACCTCATCACTACTAAAAATATAAAAATTAATCAGATGTGTTGGTACATGCCTGTAGTCCCAGCTACTCAGGAGGCTGAGGCTAGAGAATCACTTGAACCTGGGAGGTGGAGGTTGCAGTGAGCCGAGATCATGCCACTGCACTCCAGCCCGGACAACAGAGAGAGACTCCATCTCAAAAAAAAAAAAAAAGAAAAAAAGAAACCCATCCATTTGTTCTCAGTGATTTAGCATCTCCATGGACAAACAGCTGGAATAAGAAATCTCTCCTAACTTGTAAGTATCTTGAGGGACAAGGAAACATTACAACTCACAAACACACATAGTATTTCAGGTCTCTAGAGATGGACTCTATCAGTTCTAAAAAGGCTCCCACAGAAGCCTCCCATCAGAAACCTCCCACCCTGTCCTCATTCCAAGCAATGGCTCAAACGATTCAGTGAAACTCAACATCTTACTTCATCAATGCCACCCTCTCTTCCCACCAGCACATTCTACCTTTGATTTCTCAAGCTGAGATTGGTCAGGGGCAGGGCCACAGAAAGGGAGGATGAAGGGGGCAAATAGGGTCAGACCTGTTTCTAAAACGCCAGCACATTCAATTTGTTGGGTATTTTGCATGAATTTCCTCTTGAGTTCACAGGCTCCTAACTCAGCAGAATTAAAATGGGATGAAGTAATTAGAGCAGCAGCCTGTGAGGATGTTCTGGGCCTGGCATGCGTAGGGAATGTGGGGCAGGGGGAAAGGAAAAAGAGAAGAGAGCCTTAAGGCAGAAGGTGAGGAAAGACACATCCCAAGGGTCCCTTCCTTGGGAAAGACTCTCCCAGCTTCCCTAGGTCACCGGTCAGCAGCTCTCCACTCAGCTCTGCTTCCTGAGAACCTACTCCTGGTCCAGCCCTTCACAATCAGGCTCCAACCTCCTTTTCTAGTCCCCTTTTTAGGCACTTCCACCAGATGCCCCTCACCTCTACCCATGCTAAACTCATCACCCTATCCCTACACTATGGTCCTTTCTGTCTTTGTATCTGCATTTATTACACTGTATTGAAATAATTGCTTATACTTTTTGTTGTTGTTGTTGTTGTTATGGAGTCTCGCTCTGTCTTGCCTAGGCTGGAGCACAGTGTTGCGATCTTGGCTCACGGCAGCCTCCGCCTCCCAGGTTCAAACAATTCTCCTGTCTCGGCCCCCTGAGTAGCTGGGACTATAGGCATGTGCCACCATATCTGACTAATTTTGTATTTTTAGTAGAGACGAGGTTTTACCATGTTGGCCAGGCTGGTTTTGAACTCCTGACCTCAGGCCTCCCAAAGTGCTGGGATTACAGGCGTAAGCCACCGTGCCCAGCTTGCTTACACATTTAACTCTCCTGTGAGGTGACTGGTTCCCAACCTCTGGATGTCATGCATGCATGGCATCCTCCTCCCTAAGCAAATCGCCACCTCATCATAAGACTTTCACCCTTTGGTCCCC
This sequence comes from Cheracebus regulus, assembly GCA_963574635.1. Taxonomy (NCBI): domain Eukaryota; kingdom Metazoa; phylum Chordata; class Mammalia; order Primates; family Pitheciidae; genus Cheracebus; species Cheracebus regulus. The sequence goes on along the minus strand of CAUYQU010065235.1, from coordinate 53,812 downwards.
AGACTGACTCCTACATTAGTTTAAACCCACACGCTTTAAGTTAAAAGCAGGGTGGTGCAGACTTGTGGGTGTGCCGTAGTTTGAGTTTAGGTGCTAATGCTATGTGGAGAGCATGTGTGTGACTATTTCAGGGGTATAATTTGAAGGGATTGGTTTGTGGATTATTTGTGCCTGGGTCATGGAAACTCTGAGAACCTGGCTAATTTTGATAAAAGCTGGTGACCGCATTCAGTTATCCTGTAAAAGAGCCAGAGGCTCCTCTCTGGGGCAGCCTGTTGGTGTTTCACCACCTTTTCCTGGTGGGTTCCTCTGTAGAATTGCTGTCCTTCTCCAACCAGATGGATGAACCCATGTCTGTTGGGTCTGTAGACTCCTAGAACATCAGACATCTCGGTGATGTCAGGAGGAGGAACCCTTGTCTAGAAAGGAGATTGCTGAATTCCAAGTCTCTCTCCTTTTGTTTATCTGTCTCTCTTTTCCTATTTCTCTTTGTGGCACTAAGATTTATTAGAATGTGCCTTAATATAGGCACTAGGGCTTGCCTATGGTGTTCTTGATGTATAAAGCCCAGATGTTCTTCTAATTTTTCCTCAGCAATGATACCAGGAAGTTGACAGCCAGATGGACGTTGTACACAGGCTCATCGTCTGTCTTCTTGACATGGCCAAGAGTCATGGCCAGACAGAGCCCCTTCTTCATCTGGAACTTGATTTCGGACTTTTCATCAACTTTGGCCACCATGTCTTCACTGTGCGTCACTAGGGAAGGGAACCTCCCTTCCTTATTTAGGCTTGGGCCCAGGATTTGTGGGATCTGCCTGATCAGAGACCCTGAGGCCAAAAAGGCATCATACTTGTTGAGTGTCTTGCTCTTGTCGAATTTCTTCAGCACCTTGATGTCCATATGGGAGACACCCACAGCCTTGGCCTCATCCCAGTGCTGCTGGTCCCCCAAGACTCACGTGGAGAACCTCGCCCAGGGAGTAAACTTCACCTGACAGTGCCCAAGAAGTGTTCATCCTTCTGAGGGTCACAGTTCTTCCAGCTGATCTGTAGCTCCACTGTTCGCAAAAGCTACTGGCGCTTGCACTTGTTCCTGTGCAGGACTTCCCGCACTGCCTCCTGCAGGGTTTTGAGAGGCTGCTGCTCTTGGTGCCCTGCACAGGGGTAACAAGAAAAGAGCTAATCCTGCCTCTCTTGAGGCCTGGGGCTCTCCCATTTCTTCCCTTCTAGACCTGGGGAGGGTAGGGAGTGGCATGAGAGCCTGCATTTGTCATGTCTGGTAAATCCATGTTCCCTGATTAAGGTCCACTTTGTTTTATTTATTTATTTTTGAGGCTGAGTTTTGCTCTTGTTGCTTAGGCTGGAGTGCAATGGCGCAATCTTGGCTCACCACAATCTCTGCCTCCCCAGTTCAAGCAATTCTTCTGCCTTAGCCTCCCGAGTAGCTGGGATTACAGGCACGCACCACCCCATCCAGTTAATTTTTTTTGTATTTTTAGTAGAGACAGGGTTTTTCCATGTTGGTCAGGCTGGTCTCGAACTCTTAACCTCAGGTCATCCACCTGCCTCAGCCTCCCAAAGTGTTGGGATTACAGGCATGAACCACCGCGCCTGGCCACGTCCACTTTATTAGATGAGAAAAGGTCACTCTAGCCTCACCTTGTTTTTTTTTTTGTTGTGTTTTGTTTTGTTTTGAGACGGAGTCTCACTCTGTTTCCTAGGCTATTGTGCAGTGGCGTCATTTCAGCTCACTGCAAACTCCACCTCCTGGGCTCAAGTGATTCTCCTGCCTCTGCCTCCCAAGTAGCTGGGACCACAGGCATGTGCCACCACCTCAGCTGATTTTTTTGTAGTTTTAGTAGAGACCGGGTTTTACCATATTGGCCAGGCTGGTCTTGAACTCCTGACCTCAGGTGATCCACCCGCCTCGGCCTCCCAGTGTGTTGGGATTATAGGCATAAACCACCATGCCCTGCCTTAGTCCCACTTTTGGAATGAGAAAATGAATCTTTTTTTTTTTTTTTTTGAGACGGAGTCTTACACTGTTGCTGGGCTGGAGTGCAGTGGCACACTCTCAGCTCACTGCAACCTCTGTCTCCCAGGTTCAAGCAATTCTGCCACAGCCTCCAGAGTAGCTGGGATTACAGCTGCCTGCCACCACACCTGGCTAATTTTTTGTATTTTTAGTAGAGATGGGGTTTCACTGTGTGGACCAGGCTGGTCTGGAACGCCTGACCTCAAGTGATCCACCCACCTCTGCCTCCCAAAGTGCTGGGATTACAGGCGTGAGCTACTGCGACTGGCCAGAGGAAATGAATCTTTAAGCAGTAACACCACCCAACACACACACACACTTTTTATAATATGACAAAAGATTGCTTAATTTTCATTTTGGCAAGCAAGGAAATAAATCAATGGTGACTACCATCTACTATCAACATGTTTTGAGGAAAGAATGTACATAGGAATATGACTTCAAACTAAAGAGTATTCTTATGGTATTCTTAAAGTATTCTTATATTGAATACATTTAATTTTATTTAAAGACTCGCTACATTGTCTCTTGCTTTTTCTTATTTCATCATGATAGTGAAATGGACCAGTGAATGCCCTAGCGTGGAGTCTGGGAAGAACATAATTAGCCCGTGATCTCCTTTAGGCAGGGAGTGGTATTTGTTCATTTGTGTATTTGTAGGACCTAACTCAGAGCCTGGCTCATAGTGCTTACTACATCTTTGTGGAAGAAAGGAAGAGAAGAAGGGAGGAAGGAAGTCCTCATTGGAGGACCAGGATAGGAGATAGCTCTTAAGCCCCATTGTACTTGGGACCCTGGAACAGCTGCCTCCACCAAATTCTACTCTGTCACCTCTGTTTTTTTGGCTGTGGGGGCGGACGGAGTTTCGCTCTTGTGGCCCAGGCTGGAGCGCAATGGTGCGATCTTGGCTCACAGCAACTTCTGCTTTCCGGGTTCAAGCAATTCTCTAGCCTCAACCTCCTAAGTAGCTGGGATTACTGGCACACACCAGCACACCCGGCTAATTTTTTTATTTTTAGTAGAAACAGGGTTTCACCATGTTGGCCAGGCTGGTCTCCAACTCCTGACAGGTGATCCACCCACCTCATCCTCCCACAGCGCTGGGATTACAGGCATGGGCTACGTCACAGGGCCCTGTATTTGTGGTTTCTATCCCTATCTCCCCTACAAGACTGTGGTTCTTGAAGGGCAGGTACCACAATTTTTTCTGTTCTCACATCTCCAGTTTCTGACACCAGTTGTGAATAAATAACTGAAAAGAAAAAACCCAAGGAATCAACCAATTAACGTCCTTTCTTTCTGGGCAGTTCAGAATCAGAGACATCTATGGATTCGGGGACTACAATTAAGTTCTGTGAAAGTTGTCAAAATTAAAATAAAGTCACTAATGTTAAGAAAACTCAGGGCAGACCATGAAGAGAGGGTTTTCATGCTTGTATGCCTGATTAAAAAAAAAAATCACAAAAGACTGTAAAACCCACAACCTTGCACAAAGGCCTTCACCACATTACATTAAAAAAAAGCTTCTGCAAGGACATCTGCCCAGCAACTGCCTGTCCAAGCTCAGTCTGACATCACCCTTGGTATTGATCTTTAAAGCCAAGGATAATTATTTTAAAATAATTATGGAATCTTCCTAATTTTTCCTTTAAAAGCCTTTGTCAGGTTGGGTGCAGTGGCTCACACCTGTAATCCCAGCACTCTGGGAGGTCGAGGCATGTGGATTGCTTGAGTCCAGGAATTTGAAACTAGCCTGGGCAACATGGCAAAACCCCATCTCTACTAAAAATACAAAAATTAGCTGGGCATGGGGGCACATACCTGTAGTCCCAGCTACTCAGGAAGCTGAGGCAGGAGAATCACTTGAATCCAGGAGGCGGAGGTTGCAGTGAGCCGAGATTGTGCCACTGCACTCCAGCCTGGGTGACAGAGCGGGACTCCATCTCAAAAAAATAAGTGATCTGAGACAACTCCACCCCCTGACCAAAACACCAGTGCAGATTTCATAGCCTTTAATGCCTGAGGCAGTGCTGAGGCTGCACAAGTAATATTCAGGTGTCCTTTCATCCGCAAAGTCACTAACACAAGCCCATTCACCCTCGCCTTGAAGCCATCAATGCCAAGAGCATCAACAGGAACCTTAGTGCTCAGGAAAGGGAAAGAGGGCCTGGGTCGAGAGCTTCAGATTCAGGTTTTTGTTGAAACTGAAGTTGTAGCTGGAGAGTAGAGTCTGGGTATGTTGATCCCTCCTACACGCTTGCCGAATATAAAATGTGGGAAAACATATGATCTTGCCCATGAAAGTGTCCTTGCCTATGGTCTTTTTCTGCTTGTTCCTAATTGCTATTATAATTTTAATGAGTCACCCTTCATCAAGTCCACATTCCATATCTTTCAGCTATTACACTAAAAAAGTAGGGAGGGCAGGAAGTTGAGGCTGCAGTGAGCCATGATCGTGCCACTGCACTCCAGCCTGGGTGACAGAGCGAGACCCTGTCTCTAAAAAGAAAAAAGAAAACAAAGTGGAGCAGGATGTGCTTGTTGACTCATAACTTTTATGTAACATGGGCATGCTCAGATTCCTCTGACCCGGGCTTCACCTGCCTTCTGACAGATTAGCTTTGAAGGAGTTCAGAAAATGCCATCTGAAAATATGATACTTTGGGCCTCAAACTTGGGAAACAGCAAATGCAGGGAGAGGCTTTCTCTGAACTTCCTTCATCTGCCTAAGGACAGCTCCTCCAAGAGGAACTCTACTGTCATAAGTACCCTCCCCAGATATCTCATCAACTAGAGAAGACTAACCCAGAGAGGAAACTAGAGCCTCACTTCATACCCAGACCCTCTTATGATGTCGCCTGTTCTTCTGAGGGCCCATTCATCTTTCTCCAAAATCATTTGCAGTCCCCTAAGTTGCCTATATCTCCCCTCACACGCCCACTATGAAGAGGGCACAGAAACTTCTACATCTCACTGGGTTTGGAGTTACTCACTTTTCTTTCATGCAATGCCAGGTGCATGTAATAAATTTGTATAATTTTCTTCCTGTTAATCTGCCTGTTGTCAGTGTATTTCATAGACCCAATAGTTGAATCTCAAAAGGTAGGGGTAAAGTTTTCCCTCCCTTACAGCTCATTCCAGCAATTTCTAACTGGAAAATCAGGGACACGTGTGCCCATTCAAGTCCAGACACACTTGCAGGATCACAGAATTTTAACCTTCTCTGGAGCCTTATAGCAACTTGGAGGTTATCATCCCCCGAGGGCAGGGGAGAAGTTGGGAAAACCAAGGGACAAAGTGCCCAGAGGTTACAGAAGACCAGGTGGGAGAGAGAAAACAAAGACATCCAGACATTTAGAGGAGAAAATAACCAAAGGGGCTGGGAGAGGTGGCTTAATGCCTAAATCCCGGCATTTTGGGAAGCTGAGGTGAAAGGATAGTTTGAGCCCAGGAGTTCGAAACCAGGCCTGCAACAGAGCAAGACTTCATTTATACAAATAATTTTTTTAAAAAAATTAGCTGAGTGTGGTGCCGCGTGCCTGTGGTCCCAGCTACTTGAGGAGGCTGAGGCAGAATCACCTGAGCCAGGAAGCCGCAGTGAGTCGTGTTCATGCCACTGCACTCCAGCCTGGGTGACAAAGCGAGACTCTCAAAAAAGAAAAGAAAAGAAATTGACCAAAAGGAGCAGGAAGGAACCAGAGAAGGAAGCAAAAAGAAAAGAGGAGAGAGTGTGTAGAGGCGAATGATCACACAGGTGAAAACAGGGAAGTGGGAAAGGGGCGTGAGGAAGGGGCCCATCCCATTAGAAGACACGTTAATTTCTTCAAGAGTCGGAGCAGTCTCATCTCTTTGTTTTCCTCAAATCCCCCATTTAACCCCCAAAAAGTGTTCAATACATACTTCACTGATTACAGCTTTATTTATTTGTTTGTTTAGAGATGAAGTCTCACTCTGTCCCCCAGGCTGGAGTGCAGTGACACGATCTCGGACACTGCAACCTCCACTTCCTGAGTTCAAGTGATTCTCCTGCCTCAGCCTCCCGAATAGCTAGGATTATAAGCACATGCCACCACCCCCAACTAATTTTTGTATTTTTAGTCGAAAGGGTTTCACCATGTTGGCCAGGCTGGTCTTGAACTCCTAACCTCAGGTGATTCACCCACCCTGGCCTCCCATGGACGTGAGCCATCACATCTGGCCTCCAGCATTATTTATGAACCACACATCCAACAGGAGAATCCAACTCTCTGGTTCATCAGAATCCTGTGCCTGAGATTTCTGGCATTCATGGTACCATCTACATTCTGTTCCTATCCCAGGCTCTCAATCTTGCCTTTCAGAGGCAGGTTTTCAGGTTGCATAGACCTTGAGTCAGCAAGGTCTACCCCAGGGGAAAACTGCTCCCTGTGCTAGGTCTGCACACCTCAAAGAAAGCTACGGACCTTGGTTAACCCATCAGCTTGTGATTTTTGCCCATTTCTACCAGCTGTTAGTAAATAAGTTCCTTTGTCTGGATGCAGAAAAAAATCCAAAACATCCATGTTGAAGATGCCTGGTTTCTGGTGCACATTCTGTCTGTCTCCCCTTGCTGGGAGTAAGTCTTCACAAATAACTTTTTTTTTTTTTTTTTTTTGAGAAAGGATCTCACTCTGTTGCCCAGGCTGGAGCACAGGGGCATACTTATAGCTAACTGCAGCCTCCATCTCCAGGGCTCAAACAATCCTTCCTACTTCCACCTCAGTTTCCCAGGTAGCTGAGACTACAGGTACATGCCAACACACCCAGCTAACTTTTTATTTTTAGTAGAGAGGAGGTCTATCTATGTTGCCCTATGTTGCCCAGGCTGGTCTGGAGCTCCTGAGCTCAAGCAATCCTTCCACTGTGGCCTCCCAAAGTGCTGGGATATAGGGCAGAGAACTCCTGAGGCATTTCAGCACAGAGGCTGCTTTCCCAGGCTAGGTCACTGAGCCAGCCTCCCTTTCTATCCTCCTCAGCCAGCTATTGCTGGAACTGCCTGTCCCCCCTGCTCTCTGCCCTGGCTGCATCTAAGAGAGTGCCTTAAGGCTGGATTGCTTCAAGCACCCTCTGCCCCCAATGCTAGCTTCTCAATGGCTTGGCAAAGGTGCTTCCAACTCTTTCCTTTCTCCCTAGAGTCATCTTGGTAGGTCTACCAGCATTTTAATTTCCTCTTTTATAAATGCTTACCTGATCTCCCTTCAGTTTCGCAGTTAAACCTACAAGTAATTGTGAAATAGCTCATGTTTAAAAAAATAAATAAATAAATCCACAGAGCCTAGAAGCCTGGTCCTCAACTTCCAGCCCTCTTTTCTCATGACCAAAATATCCCAGAGCCTTCAAGTATTCAGTACAGGCCCTGCTGGAACCTCTTTGAGCTCCACCATTTATCTCTAGAAAAGCACTGAATATAGCAAGAGGCTAGAGGCAAGCTGACATCTGCTCGTCAGCAGAGCAGAAATCATGGCTTTAATTTCCTTTCTCAATTAATTTATTCCCAGGCTGTTCCCTCCCCACCTTCATAAGCTAGTTCTTATTTCAAAAAGTCAACGTAATGAAGCTGCTCTCCATTACTCATCCGGTTGCTTCCTCCCGTTGCACATCCACCACATGGCCCCCCGCAACCTCTTCCGATCACCTCCTTTTCTCCTTGCTCCCTCTCCCACACCCCTTCCAGATCAAGTGCAGGGTCATTGCTCTTCCTCCAAGTCCTACACTCTTCCTACAACCTTCTGAGCTTATTCTCGCTGAGTTGATCCTCACGGTGCTGAATACACACCTCACGCTATGCTTTGCATTGATGATTTCCTCATGCCAATGTTCCAGGTATACTTCTATCAGAGATGACCCTACGAAAAAAATCTACCGTCCCAGAGAGAACTGAAAATTCCCAAGAGATTGAGTGCCTAACAGAGCTGGACTTATTCCCCTCATTCCAGCAACAGGAATTAAAATCTCAGAGCTGGACTGACCCATAATTCCCAGACACTGGCCCTAACGGTGGGTCTGAACCAGGAGCCAAGGCTTTTGTGGTGATAGCCCTCTGTAGGCACCTGCATGCTGCATGTTTTGACATCTTTGGGCAATGAAATATAAAGAAATGGGCTGGGCATGGTGGCACATGCCTGTAATCCCAGCACTTTGGGAGGCTGAGGAGTGTGGATCACTTGCGGTGAGGAGTTCAAGACAGCCTAGTCAACATGGTGAAACCTGGACTCTACTAAAAATACAAAAAAAAATAGTTGGGCATGGTAGCATGTGCCTGTCATCGCAGCTAAACAGGAGGTTGAGGCTGGAGAATTGCTTGAACCCTGGAAGGAGGTGGAGGTTGCGGTGAGCTGAGATGGTGCCACTGCACTCCAGCCTGGGTGACAGAGTGAGACTCTGACTCAAGAAATATATATATATAAATATATATAAGAAATATATATATATATAAATATATATATATGAAATGCAACTGAGTGTAGAGGCTAAGGCATGGGACTTTGGACCAAAACTCGAACTTAAGTTCTGCCCTGAAACTTCTTACCTTCCTGACCCTGGTTAAGTTACTTCTCTACCCCTTAGTTATAAAATAGTACCTCCTTGGCTGGGAGGACCAAATGAGAGCATGTATGTAAAGCATTTAATGCAGTGTCTGGTGCATGAAGAGGACTCAGTAAATGCAAGAAGTTATTATAATCATAAGTGAAGAGACATCAATAAGCCAGATAAGCTATTAAAACTCATTGTAGGCCTTTAAATTAAAAAAAAAAAAATACAGACTTGCTATTTTTTAAAAGTATTGCCTCTAAGAGTTGCTTTAATAAATTGCTAGAAAGGAGTGATGTATAAATACCATACTGTTGGAATGCAAATAGATACTTCAAAGAGGTAAAAGTAACTTGTTTTCTTGAGTGGGATAAATATTCCCCTTGGGATCTTGTTTACAAACTCAAATATTTTGTAAACAAATAATGCTAAGAGAAACTCTAGCCCTTACTTAGGTGAAATGATCACAAAACTGTATTCTGAGCTTTGAGTAAAGGAGGTTTTTACCCTGCAGAAAAGGAGCCATTGCCCAAATGAAATACCCTAATTTCAAAAGCATGAGGAAAAAAGGTCAATCTTGAGGTATTTCACTGTATACATGTTTATTCTAATGCTGCGAAATATTGAGTAAAGCCAACCTATTGCACAGTCAATTTTCAAGTATTTCTGTGTCGACTATCCAAGGGCAACTACCTAACCAACCTTGTATATGATTCTTTTTGTTCTGTCTGCTTTTATCTTTACTGCTTCCCAACACACACACCCACCCACCCACCCACACACATACACAATTCACATCCGCACTCAGACACAAATATTAACACACATTTACTCACAGGCATGCATGAACTAACACACTAACACACACCTTCTCTCTTTTGTTCTCTTCCTACACACACACACACACACACACACACACACACACTTTGCCGAGAGCAAGCAGATCCCAGAACTGTGTCTTCTGGTTGCTACAGAAAGATCCCATGACCCCTCTGAAAAGAATCTCTTTGTTTCCCTTCTCCCCTCACCGTAAGGGTTCCTTTTCCTGAATATTACTCAGTGAGGGCGGGGAGGGAAGAAAGGGAGGAAGGAAGGAAAGGAAACCGTGGTCTCCCCGCAGCCCTGCAGTGCAGGCTGTGAGAAGCAGAAGGCTCCTGCTCCTGGGTGCTGGCATCTCTCCTGCCATTTTTTCTGAAACTTTGGGGTGTTTTTCTCTCTGCAGCACCCACGCTCCCCTCCCTTTCTGCCAAAGCTCCTTGTTGTGACAGAGCAAGCGGCTGGTGGGTGGGGGGAGGGGAATCAGCTAGGTGGCCTCCGCGCTGAGTTACAGCTCCCCCACCAGGAGCAGGGAGGGCGGAGATGAGGCCACAGACAAATCCTAGAAGCCCCCCTAGTGCTGACCCTCCTACACACCCAGAGCGTCTGTGCACCCCCGACACCCGCCCATATAGACACGCACACACACCCCCGACCAGCGTGGTGGGCGCAGCCACGCAGTCAGTAGCACTCAGGCAGGAAACCCCATGTCACATTGGCATGGGTCTGCCCAGAAGCAATGCATGCCCCAGGCCCCCTCCTTTGATCTCTCACCCCTCTGCTGGGTCAGAAAATGTTGCTGGGTGCTGGGCATCTTCGCGGTACGAGAGAGTAGCAAGCCTTGGGCGCATGGACTCCGATACCACCCGGCACTTCAAGCACAGGGACCACCAGCGGCAGCAACAGCGGCTGCCCAACCCCCTCCTCCCAGGGCTCCAGCAGCACACCCTGAAAAACACAGACACAATCCTGGTTGGGGGGCGGGGCAGAGGAAGTGTGGGGTACATCTCATAGGCTGTGGCCTCGCTTCCCTCGGGTTCAGCTGATGGCCAGCAGTCCCTGGACTTGTCTGAGGGAGAGACACCACTACAAGAGGGAAGGAGAAAGCACCACTACTCAAAGGAGACCTGTCAGAGGGCTCTCAAAGCTCCAGGAGAACCAGCCAGTGAGAGCCAAGTGATGGGCATGAATACCGGAGGAGCCAAAGACGTTGCCAAGCTAGATCCTGGGTCAGGAAGGACAAGGTCATTCCCTATTGCATGGGGATAAAACGTGAGACTCTGCAGGCTCAGCTGCAAGCACCCAAAGATGGGCCCCATCATTTTCCTTGCTCCACTGGAGGGCCAATACCCTGCCCTTCTCCCGCTCCAAGACCTTCTCTCTCCAGCTGCTTCTCTAGCCCTTGTGCTTTAGGCACATTATTTTATTTTAATTTATATAGCTCTGCAGGGTGTTACTGTAGAGAAAGTTAAAAAAAAAAAAAAAACTGGTTCAGGGATTTTGCATGATTTGATCAAGATTATAGCCAAGCGTGGTGGCTTGTGCCTGGAGTCCCAACTACTTGAGAGGCTGAGGTAGGAGGATCACTTGAACCCAGGTCAGGAGTTGGAGTCCAGTCTTCAGCCTGGGTAATGTAGTGAGACCTCATCTCTCGAAAGAGAGAGAATACACGACTAGCAAGTGAAGGAGCCAGGGTTCCCCGCCCATGCCTGGGGAACTTGTAACCTTGGCGCTTCCGACTGCTTCTCAGTAGTGCACCACTGGAACCTTCCCAGCTTCCTGAGTGAGCTGGAGACGGAGTCTGGTGTCGAAGAAGGTGTTGGGGGAGGTAGAAGAGGCATCTGCCTACTTTCTTCCAAGGGAACAAAAGTAGCACGGCCTGAAGACCCTCTGCGCGTCTTCCAAGTGTTGCAAGGCAGTGCCCAGTGGCTCGGGTGATTCCTCCAGAGCCGTTTCTCTGCAGGACCCCACACTTTCTTGGCCAGCATGCTGCCTGGCTGCAAAAAGCCCAGCCCTGGACAGGCAAAGAATGTGTTGATTCAGAGTTTTTAAATTAATAAGCACATGGTGATTCAGGCTGTTTGTTCAGGGAATGTGCCTAAATTGGAATGTGCCAAACTCCCTTCTCCCACTTCCCCCCACCTCCTCCTCCTCCCCAGGTCCTGGCTGTTCCCCATGTCATGCTGGCAGTCAGTCTCGGCTCCTCCATAATCTCAGGCGGGGCGCGACTGTTAATCTGAAAAGCCCAACTTGTCAACTGAGCAGAGTGACTTCTCTGGACTCTGAGGTCTCTCCTGGAGTGTGTGTATGTGTGTAAGGTGACTTTCTTCTTAAATTGAAAAGTGATTAATCCATTGGTTTCCCTCTCTTCTGGAACGTGTCCTAGGAGGACAGTTTCATAACTGCTGTCAGGTAGTAGGCATGAGCAGCACTTCCTCGAAACAAGAACTACAGGTTGGACTTTCTTGAGGATGACCAAACTAGAAATGATTCTTCCCGGAGGGGCTGCCATCAGAAGTTTATCTCATCTTATCTCCCTTCAAATAGGGCTGCTCTTCTCTTCAGCCCAGACAAACATAATTCATTCAAATATTCATTCAAAGAGTTTTATTGAGTCTTTATGAGCCAGAAATGGTTCCAGGTGCAGGGATACGGTGATAACCAGACAGAGGGGCACCCTACTTTCATGGGGCCTGCATTCTAGTGTGTGGGGGTGGGGAGAAGGCAGCTAAGAAATGAGGAAACCAATAATCAGTGCCAGGATGAATAGCAAGTAAGATATGATAGAGCAAGGATCAGATCAGCAAGCTATAGCCATGGGCCAAATCTGCCCACCACCTGTTTTGTAAACAAAATGTATAAAGTAAATAAAGAGGCCGGCTCAGTAGTTCATTCCTGCAATCATAGCATTTTGGAAGGATTATTTGAGGCCAGGAGTTTGGGACCATCCTGGGTAACATGGCAAGATCCCCTATTCCTACAAAATAAATATTTTTTAAAGTAGCCAGGCAAACCTGGTAGGCTCACACCGTTGGTCCTAGCTACTTGGAAGGCTGAGACCAAAGGATCATGAAGTTACAGTGAACTGTGATCGCACCACTGCACTCCAGCCTGGGTAAAAGAGTTAGACCCTGTCTCTAAAAAAGAAAGAGAGAGAAAGAAAAGAAGGAAGGAGGGAGGAAGGAAGCTCAGCAGGGGCCTACTTTATTTTCTCTTTTTATTTGTATTTTTTAATTAATTTTTGAATAGATAATATATTTAACCTACATTTCAAAAAAAAGAAAAAGATATGCAGAGAGGTCTCTTTTCCTGCCCTGTTTCCTAGCTATCCACTTTCCTTCGCTATAAGCAACAAAATGTTAATTTCTTATGCATCCTTCCAGAGAAATTTATTCATACAAAAGCAAGTATATGTGTACAGTCTATGTTTTTGCCCCCAAGGAAGCTATTTTAAATTGGGAGGTCAGAAAAGATTTGTGATTTAGGATAAAATTTGAATGATAAGAAGGTGTCGGCCAGGCAAAAATCTCAGAGCAGCAGCTTCCAGGCTGTGGGAACAACTAGTGCAAAGGCCCTAAGCTAGACCTGACATGGCAGGCCGTGAGATGAGAAAGGAGGCTCATGAGTTTGGGACACGCTGGGCCAGAAAGCAGTGATTTGACATAAATTGGAAGAAATTAGAAAGCAGGAAGATTCTGCTCTTAAAGGCTCTCTAGGCCAAGCACAGCAGCTCACGCTTGTAATCCTACCATTTTGGGAGGCTAAGGTGGGTGGATCACAAGATCAGGAGCTTGAGACCAGCCTGGCCAACATGGTGAAACCCCATCTGTACTAAAAATACAAAAATTAGCCAGATGTGGTCACTAACGTCTGTAATTCCAGCTACCCAGGAGGCTGAGGCAGGAGAATCGCCAGAACCAGGGAGATGGAGGCTGCAGTGAGCCAAGATCATGCCACTGCACTCCAGCCTGGGAGACAGAGTGAGACTCCATCTCAAAAAAAAAAAAAAGAAAAAGAAAAAAGAAAAAAAGAAAGAAGGAAAGAAAAAGAAAAAGAGATAATATAAATAAAGAGAACAGCAATTAGCACAGTAACCACTCAACAACTTTCTCCTCTTCCTCCTCCTCCTCATTACTTAGTTTACAAAATGCTTTCTCATCAATAATCTCATTTGATATTTGCAATAACCCTGTGATTGGGTATGGCAGATGTTACTGCTTCCATTTCACAGGTAAAACACTGAGGCTCAAGATGGTTAAATGTATCATCCAAGTCACAGAACAGAAACAAACCCAGGTGTTCTTACTCCACATAGCACAAGCTTCTCTTGTTGTTGGGAAAACAGAGGGCAATGTAAGCAGGCAGAATAACAGGAACAAGAGAAAGAAGCAGGGAGCATTAAACCCAATTGCACGTCATTTGCACCAGACATGCTCTCTCAAGAGGAGTCTGTACCCTCTGCCTTCTAGGTAGTGTCCATATTCCCAGATCACAAGTCCTAGCTCAGGAAAAGGGGCAACTTACTAGTGGACAGCCTCAACAGAGCAGGAAAATTACGAACAAGAGAAACCCACCATTTCTACAGTCTCATTAACACTGCAGACCTACACACACATGCATCAGACCTGCAGGTTGTCAGCGGTTAGTTACCAAGCCTGAGGCCTGAAATAAATTACACCGCGTCTCAGAAAAACAAGGTTATGTTACTCATATTAAGTATTCGTGTGGATTAAAATTCTATCTACTGTTTTGTGGGTCACCTTTCTTTTCTTGGGGCCCTGCTGAATGGCTGGAAGGGCTGTCTTCCACACGTGCCACTCAGACTCTGTCCAGTCACTTCCCAAAGGGGACTGGCTGAGATGAGCCACCTAACCCTTGTCTATCAGAGCCAGGCTATGAGGCCCTTGGGTAGGGGCTTCAGTGTCTGCCTTTGGAATGAAGCTGCCTTCTGGGGTTGCCCCTGGCAACCAGACTGCTTGAATGTCTGTATCTCTTAGAGGAGACTTGGGAGCTGGGGAGGAGGAGGAATCGGTCCCTGAACCACAGGATGCAGGGAGCATATCAGGTATTGTCCTCGTTTCCTTCTTTCAGCTTCTAGACCCCACCTCCTGATGAGAACAAGTGTTGTCCCCTCACCTGGCCTCTGCAGGTCAGCCAAATTAGCCTGGGATGCTCCCTGAGGACAGGGAGGCTGGGGAGAACCTGCCTGCTTAGCCTACTGCAAAAATCCAGGTACCCAACACATCCTTGGCCAGTTCCTGGCATACCATATTCCTTCAAATGCCTAACACCATCTTATCCTTTAAGCTTCAACATCCCCTTTTCCAGGAATCCTACCCTGACTTGCCTTTTGTGCCCCAGGCAGACATCGTGTCCCTGCCTGTAAAACCCTGAGTATCACTCTATCTTAATACACATCACTCCATTGTATATGTATCTGTTATCATTAGCTCCTGGAGGTTAAGGAGTGTGTATTATTCTAGCACAGGATCTGGCACATAGGCACAACATAAATGCTTATGGAATGGGTAAGTGACTGAGTGAGAACACAAGACCATGACAGGAGAGCATTTCCCAAACCAGTAGTCCTGTAGCCCATTGTAGATTAGTAGGCATGTTGAAAAAATAAAAAATAAAAAGCAGTTCTCTGCTTAGATAATGTTGGGAAAGAAACCCCTCCCTTCCTCAGGTAGGAAGGAGCTCTTTCAGCACTGGCCGGAAAGGAAGCCGAATGTGCCGAGCACAGAGGGGCCTGAAACGATACAGCTGCATCCACAGCATAGGGGTTTGCAGGGAAAACAGGGAACCAAGATAGTCCTGAAAGCTGAATTAATACATTCAGGACAGGAGAGTGGCAGGCTCCAAGCCTCCTTTTAGGAAGACAGATCTGGCCAGGTGTGTAGGGTGGGCTGGAGGGAAGATCCAGCTGGCAGGGACCCTTGTCAGGAAACTGTTGTGACAGTGCAGACTTGACATGTAAAGGGTGCAGACAAGAGCAGTGACAGAGGGAAATGAAAGCAAAAAATAAACCACCCAACTCTATTGGATGGCTTCTTCATCAGCCTGGGGACAGCAGCTGCTGCCTGACCCTGGTTAATTAGCAGCCTGTGGTTGCCATCTGAGCTGACTGGTCACCAAACACTTGGTGCTCTGCAGAAATCTTAGCTGCCATTACCTCTAGTGCTGAGTGGTGTGGGTGGAGGATAAGTCTAGGAGAGCATTTCCTAAACCAGTAGTCCTGTTTGTAGATTAGCAGGCATGCTACAAAAAATAAGGAATAAAAAGGAGTTCTCTGCTGAGATAATGTTGGGAAAGAAACTCCAAAGTCAACAAATGGAGAAAGTTTCTCTACTGCAACGTGTCAAAGGAGCCATGTGCCCCTCCCCTCAGTGCTTATCAACCTGAAATGGCCATGGAACGCTTTTCATGCTATACCCATTCACAGCTCCGAACAGAGCACTCACTTGCTTAGAGGCACAGCTTCACTCACAGGCCTACCTCGGAAGCAGCACGGAAGCTGCTTACAAGCTGTGGCTCTGAAGCCAGTGGGCCTGGATGCAAATCCTAGCTCTCCCACTCGATGGTTATCTAGCCTCTCAGTTTGCTTTGCTTATCTACAATGGGGAAAATATTAGAAGCTACTGCAGTACGGTTGTTTAGAGGATTATATTAGTGAGATAAGCACCTAGCACTGTACCTGGTGCATGGGAATCCCTCAAAAACCTGAGCTACTGTTTTCATCCTATGCAGCCATGTGCTCTATAATGAGAGTTCAAGCTCTGAAGCAGGGCAACCTGGTGAGGGGAGGGCATCCAATTATTCTCTCTGGAGAATTAGGAGTGGAATGCAGGGCCACATGGTTGGCAGTGGGAGTGAAGGCAGACAAGATGCATAAAAAGAGGAGCCAGGGCTGGGCACAGTGGCTCACACCTGTAATCCCAGCACTTTCAGAGGCCAAGGCAGGTGGATCACAAGGTCAGGAGTTCGAAAACAACCTGGCCAACATGGTGAAACCCCATCTCTAATAAAAATACAAAAATTAGCCTAATGTGGTGGTGCATGTCTGTAATCCCAGCTACTCAGGGGCTGAGACAGGAGAATCGCTTGAACCCGGGAGGCAGAGGTTGCAGTGAGCCAAGATCATGCCACTGCACTCCAGCCTGGGCAACAGAGCGAGACTCCATCTCAAAAAAAAAAAAAAGAAGAAGAAGAAGAGCCAGAATCTGAGATCGAGGCCTAAAGAGTCACAGCCAGCAACCTCATCCCGAATCTGCCCCTTACTCTCTTCCTGTGCTCAGAACCCCATTTTCTGGCTGCCCCTGTTCGCCCTTCCTGTATCAGAGCATCATCAGGCCCTTGGATGTTTCAAGCCAGTGGACTCCTATGGTGTGAATGAGAAGCTCATGTCATGTCCTCATGACTACAGGGAACACCACTTCCCCTATCTTTTACCCTCCCTTCCTCTCTCCTTACCCTCACTACACACTCCCCTTTCCGGATGCTTCTCTTGAACCCAATAGCCTTCACACATTCCCAAGAGCAGCCTTTGGATCTGGAAGACAGAAGGAATAAAGGAAATCATTCCTTCCATTAGTACAGCATTTTGCAAAGTGATTTTATATGATTTTGAGAACAACACTCTGAGGAAAGTATTATTTCCATTTTAGAGATGAATAACTAAAACTTGTAAAACTTAGCAATAACTCAAGGCCACACAGCTACACAGGGTAGAATCAGGACCTGAACCTGCACTTTTCACCTCTAAGCCAGGGTCGTGTCCACTGTACCCTCCACCCTGGATTCCCCGCCAACCCAGGACTCAGGGTCAGGCCACCACGGCTGCAAATCACAGCCTTTATCTAAGAACTTGTCTCTGGGCAAGTCATACACAGTTCTGTGTTTGTGGGTAGGCACCACCCCAAGTACCTCGCTTTGCCTCTGGAAGTAACTTTTAAGAAGAGGTAAGCTAGTCAGGGTATTCAGGGATGCCAGGAGCAAAGTCTTGGATCAGAGCTGCTCTGCCCGCTTGTGTCACACCACTTTCCTCTGGGGAAATCCCCAGCAGCTGTGATATGGTTGGATTCAAGATTCTGCCCTAATGTGGTCTGACAGCAGCTAAAAGCCTGGAGTGGGAAGATCTAGGACTGAAAATCTCTCAGTGGAAACCTGGTTTCTTGTTACTACCCTTTGTGTTCTCTGTGTTCAAGGGACTCAGGAAGACTCAGGCACCGCAATTATCTGGTAGGTTTTCAGTCTCATTCATTAGCCATGGGAAGAGGCACTTCCTCCTTTTCTCCATCTGGAGAGGGCCTGAACCTAAGCACGTCAGGCAGATGAGTGTGTATGTTTCCCGTGTTCCCCCTTTAGACCTGTCCCTCATCTCCTCCTGCAGTGGCCAGTATCTTGTCACTCATGACCCCATGCTTCTGGATCCTGGGCCCACCTATTCCCTCCCTCCCCTCCCCTCATCTGCCAGCACCATTCCAGAAGCACTCTGAGGGCACCCCAGAACCCCTCATGTTTTTATCTTTTGAATTCCAGAGGTGACAATTTCTTCATTACGAGGGGGAAAGGGCTGACTCCGGTAATCCCTGGGCGACCGAGGTGGGAGGACTGCTTGAGGCCAGGAACACAGGAAGACCCCGTCTCTACAAAAATTTAAAAATTAACCATATATGGTGGTGTGTGCCCGTGGTTCTAGCTGCTCAGGAGGCTGAGGTGGGAGAATCACTTGAGCCCAGGAGTTTGAGGCTGTAGTGAGCCTTGATTTTGCCACTGTACTTCATCCTGGGTGACAGAGACCCTGTCTCAAAAACAAACAAATAAACAAAAGGGAAAAGATATATGCCTTCTCATCTTCCCTAGCCTGTGGGGCTGAGAAGGCAGGTGGTCTGAGCCCCCCTTGTACCCTATCCAAATTGCTGTCCTTCCCAGCTCCACCTCAGTTGCCAAAGCCGGGTGTGGTACACAGACAAAGGGAACCACAAAGCTTCCCCAGGAAACCAAAAATGCCAACACAACAGATTTATAACCGTGAATAGACTCCAAGAGATCATGAGGAAAGCTCCAAGCCTTTTTAGTTTCTATACACACACACACACACACACACACACACACACGCTCCTTCCTGCACCCCCAACAGCCCTTCCTTAAGGGAGATGTTAATGGAGTTGTCCATTAAATGCAGCAGCTGCCAGAGCATTTGGCTGACTGGGCAGAGGGCCTGAACCCATTTATTCCAAACTGCAGCCTTCATCACATATCTCAGGTTTTTATCTTTTCATTTCCACATTGTGCTCCGGCCAGGTCACTGAATGCCACCTCCCGGCCTGAGAACCCACATGCTTCCCTGGAATACACACTAATGCCTTCCTGTCTATCAGCCACAAAGGCTGTGCAAGAAGAGATGGGAGGGAGGACAGGGGGAAGAGTAAATCAGCATTCATTTCCCAAAGCCCACTCATGCTCAAGAAAATGTTGCTTAAAGAGCCCCACTATGAAATCTTTCTTGGCCGGGCGCAGTGGCTCACATCTGTAATCCCAGCACTTTGGGAGGCCGAGGCAGGCGGGTCACAAGGTCAAGAGATAGAGACCTTCCTGGCCAACATGGTGAAACCCCGTCTCTACTAAAATACAAACAATTAGCTGGGCGTGGTAGTGCGTGCCTGTAATCCCAGCACTTTGGGCCGACGAGGTAGGAGGATTGCTTGAGCCCAGGAATGTAAGACCAGCCTGGGAAACATGGCAGGACCCCGTCTCTACAAAAAATACAAAAATCAGCCGGTCCTGATGGCATGCACCTGTAGTCCCAGCTACTTAGGAGACTGAGGTGGGAGGATTGCTGGAGCCTGGGAGTCAGAGGCTGCAGTGAGCCAAGATGGTGCCACTGCACTCTCTTGGGTGACAGAGGGAAATTTTTTCTCAAAAAATAAAATAAATTAAAATTAACTCTCAAGAGGAAGACTGCCTGTTTCTGAAGACTCTGTCCCCAAGACCAGCATCACCTGTCATTTCTACTGGGTCCCTGCCCTGTCCTCCATCATGAACTATTAGAAAGCCAAATACTTTACCTGCTGTTTAGAATGAAGGCAACAAAACAACTTTCACATAGTGTGGGAAAGTCCTAGAGTATCAGCCATGTACAGTCCGGCAAATGGTGGGAACGTGGCTTGGTGGAAGAGCGGGACTCTGGCTTAGCACAAGTCTGCCCTCAGTTTTTGGTTCTTCCTGCTTCTCTCAGCTTTTTCTTTGACCTTCTGACTCTTGGAGGAGCCATTCTACAAACATTAACTGAGTGCTGCTGTGTGCAAGCTGCTGCTCCTAGCACAACCCTTGGGTTCATAGCAAGACTGCCTCTTCCTCGTGGTTTTCCAACACCCCCAGCTGGTTTTCTGGACCCTATGACCAGAAGCTGGACTGATTTGATCCTCCCTTATACTGACCTTGCTTTTTCTCACAGCTGAGTCTAGAAAGTACCACTTATAATTGACTGCTGAACCCATCATTTGTGAGATGGCATTTTGCTCTTGTCACCCAGGCTGTCACAATGGCACAATCTCAGCTCACTGTAACCTCCGCCTCCTGGGTTCAAGTGATTCTCCTCCCTCAGTCTCTCGAGTAGCTGGGATTACAGGCGCCTGCCACCACGCCTGGCTAATTTTTGTATTTTTAGTAGAGATGGGTTTTGCCATGTTGGCCAGGCTGGTCTTGAACTCCTGGCTGGTCTTGAACTCCTGAGCTCAAGTGACCCACCTGCCTTGGCTTCCCAAAGTGCTGGGATTACAGGTTTGAGCCACCACACCTGGGAGAAACGTTATGGAAATGGGTAAGAGTTATCCAAAGTTTTCTTTTTCACCTCTAATTCAAAACACAAGATTCCAGATCTCTTGAGAATAATAATCAGGAGCCACTCTGATTCTAGAAATAGTGAGTCAACTAAGTGCTTGCTGAAGAGGTCAGAGATATTTGAAGTGTATCCCTAAATCTTTGGGAGCATCTTGATAAACAGTTTCTGTGCTGTCTCACATTTTCCCTGGGGTTACTATCAAAATAGATGGATCAAGGTATCCCCCAGTGGCCTTGCAGGAGAGGGTTCTTTGCCCCCTCACCAATTCCCTTACCATCCTCACCACTAGTGGGAAGGAGGTCTTCAACATAATAGTGCATTGAAGTTAAGCTCTAAGAGATGACAGAAGCAATAAGGAATTATGTTGGAGATGCTTTATTGGAAGAAGGTAAGAATCCACCCTCATCCTTCCAAAATGGAGCCAGACCTTGGCCAGGCATGGCAGCTCATGCTTGTAATCCCAGCACTTTGGGAGGCTGAGGCGGGCAGATCACCTTAAGTCAGTAGTTTGAGACCAGCCTGGCCAACATGGCGAAACTCCATCTCTACTTTAAATGCAAAAATTAGCCAAGTGTGATGGCGCACGCCTGTAATCCCAGCTATTCAGGTGGCTAAGGCAGGAGAATCGCTTGAACCCAGGAGGTGGTGGTTGCAGTGAGCTGTGGTCGCGCCACTCCACTCTAGCCTGTGTGACACAGCGAGACACTGTCTCAAAAAAAAAAAAAAAAAAAAACAATTAAAAAAAATGGAGCCAGACCCAATCTCACAGACCCTAATGATGAAGACTGGGCTCAGACAGGAAAGCGGTAGGTAGAAAGGAAGGAAGAGGGAAATGAAAGGGAAAAATTGCAAAAAGATTTAAAAAGAAAGCCCCAAGAACAGAATAGCATCATGAAGAGGCCAAGAGACTGAGCAAAACATAGCAGAGGGATGACAAGATCCGAGTTCCTGCAGGCTTTCATCAGAGCAGATGGTTCCCTGGGCAGGTGCTGTGCTTCTCCTTCCAGAGAGCTCCAGACCCTGCCCAGGGGAATGTGTCACTCAGGGCGCAGCTGGCTCCCAGGCAGAGCACAGACCTACCCGGCTGACTGTCTAGTCATGGCTCAAAGGTTCTTCCAGTCAATGTGCTTCCTTTACTGGTTAAACCCACGGAACCTCAGCCTGTGGCTCTCTGCTAACAAGGCTATTTATACCCTTGCTAGCACAGCTGTCTGCCAGATGCCTATTGAAGGAGCCATCTATTGTAGAAAAACACACTCCACTTCTTTCTCAGTGGGCCTTTACTTGTCTATGCTCTCTGAACATAGGGAGAGGGGCTGTTGTGCCCAATGATCGTTGTCATTGGGCATTAATCATCATCACTATACTCACAGGGTTCTCTACAGTCATTTGGGTTACTCAATACTCTGCCACTTGGGAGAGCGGCTGTATTAGGTCAGGTTCCCTAGAAGCAGAGCCTGAGACAGGATTCAAGGCACATGATTTATTGAGATCTGGCTTCAGAAGAAAGGGAATGAAGGAAGCAGGGAAGGGTAGGAGAAAAGGATACGGCTGCAACTTTGTGTTTAGCCTCAACCTCACTCCATGAGGGGGACTCAAAAGCACAAGTAGCACCAAGGAATTGATCCTTTCTTGCAATAAAGGGGCTGGCCTTTGTACCCTCTTAGCTGCAACCTGAAGGGGATGGGCACAGGAGGGGACAAAGGGTCTCCTATCCACTGGGAGGCATCTGTGAGCTATTGGAGCCCCAAATGGCAGCTGGGGAATAGATACACTGGCAAGGTAAAGGGGATCTGGGCAGGGTACCAACAGCATCCAGTACAGCTACATGTTACTTGGCCTGGGCTGATGTAACACAATACCATAGACTGGGTGACTTAAACAACAGACATGGATTTTCTTACAGTTCTAGAGGCTAGAAGTCCAAGATGGGGGAGCATGACGGGGAGAGAGGGAGGCAGAGTAGCGAGACGAAGCCCTCTGGTGTCTCTTCCTCTAAGTGCACTAATCCCATCCTGAAGGCCCCATCTTCATGACCTCACTTTAATCTGATTCCCTCCATCTCCAAATACCATCTTGGCATTAGAGCTTCAACATATGAATTAGGGGGGCACACAAGTCAGTCCATAGCAGCTACCATTTTGTAAACAGGAAAAACAGAGAAGCATTAGCTGGCTTTGTTCCACAACAGCCATTTCCCCACCAGTCATTTCCCCAGCACCTAACTTCCTCTGGGAACCCCATTTGTTGTCTGATATGGAAGAATTAAGTGTAAACCCCAGCTAGCTGAACCAGGCCTAGGATCTCCTGATGGCTTCTCTTTCTTCTGCCTTAGCAGATGCTCTGCTTGGTCTGGGAAAATCAGGCTGTGAATGTTTGCAAGCCTCAGTCCTTGGTAAGTATTCTGGAGGTGACAGCTGAGGCATGTGCGTGCACTCCTACCCAGCTCAGGCTTTGAAGCTCGGGAGCAGAGCCATTAACATTCTCTTCAGCCCACAGACAGTTCTCTTCAGCCCTTGTTAGTCTCATTTTCTTCCCTCCTGACTTTTTCATCAAGAGCAGCAGCTTTCTTGTTCCTAGAACCTTTTCTTCTCTTCAAAGAGCTCTGGTCCCCAGGGAAGCCTGTGGCCAAGAGACTTGCCAGACACCTCTGGATTACCAATGAAGAGGAGACTATGCTACCTGCTTTGCAGCTAAGAACCAAAGCATCCCCACTCCCATCACAGATGGCCTTCAGGATTGAGCAAAGGACCAGCTAGGGGGCCCACTTGCACCCTGGTTTTTTGGGCTTCTGCAGTTGTTAGGCCATGGGCTGGAGAGACTATCCTGCTGGGTCCTCAGGTCCACCCCTACTTCTGAATCTGGGCTATTTAGATAGAGGAGGTCAGAGAGGACGGTCACAGAGAGTAGGAATCCATCCACTACCCCACCTCTGTTCTGAGGCTCTGAGAGGAGGTGGGGAGGGCTCATTTCACAGAAGGCCTCCTGTAGGCTGGAGAGGGGCAGAGAAGAGTTCTCAGTGGGAATACGCTTAAGGCCTCTGTGATTTATTAAGAGCTACTATCTATCAAGCTGTGTCGGGGGTGCTTAGAGAATAGGAAAAAGTAATCTTGAGGAAGCTTAAATTCTACCAGCCCCAAAGCAAATTTCCTAAGCAGTCTACAGATGTTAGTAAAAGGGACTCCAGTGCTTGCAATTCAGACAGAAGAGAGTGAGTCAAGCAGATAGTAATTCACTATCGTTGTCTGAACTTTCCTCTTAGGGCTGCCCTCTCTCCAAGGGCCACTGTTTGTATCCCTGTTACCCCACAAGGTTTTGCAGGGGTGAGGGAATTGTGCCATGTTCCTCCACTGCCCAGGACTTGGTTCTGCCATCCCTGCATCTTCCCTGCCCCAGGCCCTACAGTTATCTCAGGCATCCAAGCACTCACTCCTTACAGTTGCTTCTGCAGTGATTCCAGAGAGACACATGAAAGCAACCTTCCCAGGATCTTATTTTACTGAACTCCTGTGCAGACAGGAAAACAGTTATGCCAATGAGGCGCCATCATTTGTTTTCATTTCCCTGTCCCCTCTGGCCACAGACCTGGGCCCATCATCGCGCTGCACGCCAGCCCAGGTGGGCCCAGAGGCACACAGAAAAGGACTGCGACTCCATCTGCTGGCTTGACAGCAGCTTCAGATCAGAGCCTTTGAATTCCTTGCAAGGCAAGCTCCGGCTCTGAACCGGAAGACCAAGAAGCCTTTTCATCATGATAAAGTAAAGATATTCAGCCATTTTGTCAAAGGCGATGACATCTACCCCTCCCACCTTAAATCCATAGACAAAGATATGAACACACCGGGGAAACACTGAGCCAAGGATTATTGATCTCTCTGACAGAAGCTGGGGAAGGCAGCCCAGCAGCCGCTGGCTGTGCTCTGCATAAGTGTTGCTTTGGGGGCTATTAATAGAGACCTGCATATAACAAGAGGACAGCTCCAAACCAAGGTGGGGGTGGGATTAGAAAAACACTGATGAGGCTGGCTGCAGTGGCTCACACTTGTAATCTCAGCACTTTGGGAGGCTGAGGTGGGCGGATCATCTGAGGTCAGGAGTTTGAGACCAGCCTGACCAATATGGAGAAACCCCATCTCTACTAAAAATACAAAATTAGCCAAGCGTGGTGGCACATGCCTGTAATCCCAGCTACTTGGGAGGCTGAGTCAGGAGAATCGCTTGAACCCGGGAAGTAGAGGTTGTGGTGAGCCAAGATCGCGCCATTGCATTCTAGCCTGGGCAACAAGAGCGAAACTCCATCTCAAAATAAAAAAAGGAAAAACACTGATGAAATTAGAGTTTTCTTCTTTCCATCATGCCCTTCACCTCTACTTGCCTTCTTTATGAAAGAGGCTTCCCCTGTAGATTACTTAACTATTCCTGAGGGCCTGTGGTCCATCCAGAGTCATCTTTACTCTCAAGATTTCTTATTGCTCTTACTGAGCAAGGAAAGGATGAAGGCCTACTTTAGAGATGAGAACAATTAAGCTTCCTTGATAGAAGACAAGAGAACAATGATATTACCTACTCAGACTCAGAAAATAATCACTTGATTACTGAAATCCCTTGTTTGATGATATCATGTTATTTGGAAATTTCAGTAAGGCTCCGATATGTATTATCCATGTCAAACCAAAGTGAGGTGCCAGCAATGATGCAGTTTTTCATAGGCAACAGTTGACAATCACTTACAGCACTCTCCAACTCTCACTGCCTATCAAGGGGAAAAAAAGAAGTTGCTGGATATTAAGAGAATGTTTCTGAAAAGGATTTATTTGGTGCAAAGTATTGGTGTGCTATGGGTACCCCCTCCAAAAGAAAGAGGGTCCCTGTGTTTCACTACAAGCCAAATGAGAAGGGCTTGAAAGGGACTCCTCGGAGAGTTTGATATGTGTCTTCTCCTGCAGTTAAGGGGGCAGAATGGTCTAATTTCTGACTCCAGCCCAAAAAATGTAGAAGCCACCATATGTGCTAGCAGCTGCTTTGTGATGCTGGGATTTGTTCAGAGCTTGTGTGGGCAAAGAACCTGTTTCTCACAGACCCGAGGTGGGGCACATACATAGGGGGATGCTTTGGAGAGCATTTTAGATCCGGACCAACAGGAATGTCAGAGGGTAAACAGGCCTGAGCAGAAGAGAAACTGGAAATGGACTGTTACATCATGAGAGGCCGGAGAGGGCGAAAGCAACTGACAGGGCGGGGTGCACTTGCCCAGGCCACTGGGAACTGCAGCAGCAGCAGCAGAGTGTGTATGTGTGTTTGTGAGTGTATGCGCACACACACATGCACACACAGATCTCTGAAGAATCCACGAAAGTGCTTTGGGAGAAAGCTAGATTTAAACACTGGCCACATGGAAGACGGAGAGTGCAAAGCCAGCTTTGACATGAGATAAGTACCATATTTTCTGTCGCCTTTTACTTTCTTGTGCTCTAATTCTGGAAGGATCAGAAACTTCAGAAGAGAAAGACCACACCCTTTCTTTTCACTTGCAGCAGGCCCCAGATAAGAAGAACAAATAGCTTAAGCTTCAAAAAAAAAAAAAAAAAGAAAAAGAAAAAGAAAAAGGCCTGGGCATGGTGCCTCATGCCTGTAATCCAAGCACTTTGGAGGCCAAGGCTGGCAGATCACCTGAGGTCGGGAGTTCAATACCAGCCGTGACCAACATGGTGAAACCCTGTCTTTTTTAAAAAAAAAAAAAGAAAAGAAAAAGAAAAAGAAACAAAAATTGATAATACCCAGCTGAACATTTTAAGTGCCTAACTGAAATCATGTTTTACTATGTACAGTGGCCATAAGGCTTCCTAACACCTCCAAAGGATTCTGAAAAGTATTTGTCCGGGAGCAGACTTAGGACCATCACTACAAAGCAGGTTTAAAGAAAGAGTGGGGCGGGCATTGGTGGTTTATTCCTGTAATCCCGGCACTTTGGGAGGCCGAGGCAGGCAGATTATGAAGTCAAGAAATCAAGACCATCCTGGCCAACGTGGTGAAACTCTGTCTCTAC
Source organism: Cheracebus regulus (assembly GCA_963574635.1). Classification (NCBI taxonomy): domain Eukaryota; kingdom Metazoa; phylum Chordata; class Mammalia; order Primates; family Pitheciidae; genus Cheracebus; species Cheracebus regulus. The sequence goes on along the minus strand of CAUYQU010065235.1, from coordinate 27,518 downwards.
TAAAAAATACAAACATTAGCTGGGTGTGGTGGTGTGCACCTGTAGTCCCAGCTACTCAGGAGGCTGAGGCGGGAGAATTGTTTGAAACGAAAGGCGGTGGCCACAGTGAGCCGAGATCCTGCCACTGCACTCCAGCCTGGGTGGCTGACAAGAGCGAAACTCTATCTCAAAAAAAAACAAAAACAAAAACAAAACACAGTGGGGCCAGGTGCAATGGCTCACGCCTGTAATCCCTGCACTTTGGAAGGCCAAGATGGGCGGATTGTTTGAGGTCAGGAGTTCAACCAGCCTGGCCAACACAGCAAAATTCCTTCTCTACTAAAAAACGTAAACAAAAATTAGCTGGGCATGGTGGCGGTCACCTGCAATCCCAGCTACTCAGGAGGCTGAGGCAGGAGAATCGCTTGAACCCAGGAGGCAGAGGTTATAGTGAGCCTGAGATCACGCCACTGCACTCCACCCTGGACGACACAGCCAGACTCTGTCTTAAAAAAAAAAAAAAAAAAAAAGAGGTTGGGGACAGTGGCTCAAGCCTGTCATTCCAGCACTTTGGGAAGCCGAGGTGGGCAAATCATGAGGTCAGGAGTTCAAGACCAGCCTGACCAACATGATGAAACCCCATCTCTACCAAAAACACAAAAATTAGCTGGGGCGTGGTGCCGCACACCTGTAATCCCAGCTACTCAGGAGGCTGAGGCAGGAGAATCACTTGAACCCGGGAGGCGGAGGTTGCAGTGAGCCAAGAGCACACCACTGCACTCCAGCCTGGGCGACAGAGCAAGACTCCATTTCAAAAAAAAAAAAAAGAAAGGAAGAAACAGTGGGAGTCTAAAACAAAGTTTCTGTTATGATTATACCCCATCAGTCCTGCTTGTCACTGTTCCAGTTGGAGTTATAAAAGTTGTTCTTCAACTTTTATTTTAAAAATAATTAAAACACCAAAGGACTCATAAAAAGAGGAGCTATTGTCAGAGCTAACGCTTCTCCTTGGCTTAACAATGCTTCAGTGTCCTTGTGGAAAATGAAGCTTCGAGCTCGGCCCACTTCTCTTTATTCTTCATTTCCTGAAGGCTCTCTCTTCCCTCCTCCCATAGCTCTGAGCACAGCCACTTTTAACAACATCCTAAAACTCCCTCAGTCCTGACCCTGACCCTGTTGTAGTGCAGCGAGCGTAAAAAGTCAACACCAAGACAAAAGTATGCCAAATTGCAGGGTCTTTATTGCTGGTGGCCAAGGAGGACTCGAGTCTCTCCAACCCGTGGCCCGGAAAGGAGGGTGTCAAGACCTTTTATACCCGTAAAAATCACCTTGGGAGTGAGGGTGAGGGGCGGGGTGGCAGTGAAGGGCTTCAGACATTCCGAGGGCTAGTGAATTCTGTAAATCACCTTCTGGGCGGAGATGAGGGTGTGGGGCTCCAGACATTCCGAGGGCTAGGGGTCTTTTTGACATTCTGATTGTTACTTAAGTGGTTCACAAAAGTCAAGATAAGCATTTGTTTACACATTGTCTGGGTAGGGTGGAAATTACAAGTCGCAGGGGCCAAGATGGCCTGGGTTTGGAGTACTTGCCTGTCACATTAGGGGTTACAGAGAGCAGTTTAAACAGAAAGCCAAGGTATGGTTGAGGTATGCAGTTTTATGGGGATTTTACCATGTCACATATAAACAACAGAAAAACAACATTAAACCAATACATGGTGCTTGCTTTGGCAGCACATATCCTGAAAAATTGGAACTATACAGAGAAGATTAGCATGGTCCCTGCACAAGGATGACACACAAATTCGTGACGTGTTCCACAAAAAAAATACATGAATGAACAGCAGGTCAACTTCATAATTGAGATGGCAAGCAGGCAGCCAGTTGATGAATGTTTACTGAACAGCTCCTAGGTGTCAGGTGACTGGGCTAGGTTCTGGTAATAAAAATTTGAACAAAACAGACGCAGTCACTGCACACATGGAGATTCAAAATATTAGAGAAGATAAATACTAACCAATTTTTTACTAAAATGTAGTTTACAGGCCAGGCTCAGTGGCTCACACTTGTAATCCCAGCACTTTGGGAGGCCAAGGTGGGCGGATCACCTGAGGTCAAGACTTCAAGACCAGCCTGGCCAATGTGGCAAAACCCCATCTCTACTGAAAATACAAAAATTAGCCAGGCATGGTGGCAGGCGCCTGTAATCCCAGCTACTCAGGAGGCTTAGGCAGGAAAATCACTTGAACCCAGAAGGCGAAGGTTGCAGTGAGCCAAGATTGTGCCACTGCACTCCAGCCTGGGCAACAGAGTGGGGCTCCATCTCAATAAAAAAAAAAGTATTTTATAGTAGGTGTAGACAGTGCTGTGGAAGATAATATGCAGGACTGGTCTTGGCCTTAGAAGTCTAATCTATTCTGGGAGCTGGAGAAGGAAGCTTGCCTAAAAAAGTGACATTTATATTGGGACCTGAAGGCTAGGGTTAGACAAACCTAGTTTAGGCTGAGGTAAGAGAGAAAATGATCTAGGGAGAAGTGAGGGCCTATAGAAGTGCAGAAGCAACACTTTCAAGGACACAAAAGAAGGCCCGTGTTGCTGGAGTGAATCTGTCAAGGAGGGGTTGCCGATAGAAGGAAGTTGAAGGGACCAGCAGGAAGCTGGGAGATTGTTTTCTTTTTTAAGAGAAGAAATCTCACTGTGTAACCCAGGTTGGAGTGCAGTGGCAATTCATAGGCACACCATCATCAAACACTACAGCCTTGAACTCCTGGGCTCAAGGGATCCTCTTCTCAGCACCCCAAGTGGCTTGGACTACAGATGTGCACCACCACACCCAACTATGGGGGATTTTTTTTTTTTTTTTTTTTGAGATGGAGTTTCACTCCTGTCACCCAGACTGGAGTGCAATGGCATGGTCTCAGCTCACTGCAATCTCCGCCTCCCAGGTTCAAGTGATTCTCCTACCTGAGCCTCCCGAGTAGCTGGAATTACAGACGTGTGCCACCATGCCTGGCTAATTTTTGTATTTTTAGTAGAGATGAGGTTTACCATGTTGGCCAGTCTTGAACTCCCGACCTCAGGTGATCTGCTCTCCTTGGCCTTTCAAAGTGCTGGATTACAGGCATGAGCCACCTCGCCCAGCCTCTGGGGGATTTTAAATGTTGATTAAGAACAAGCAAGTGGGCCAGGTGCAGCGGCTCATGCCTGTAATCCCAGCACTTTGGGAGGCAGAGGCTGGCGGATCACCTGAGGTCAGGAGTTCGAGACCAGCCTCGCCAACATGGCAAAATGCCGTCTCTACTAAAAATACAAACATTAGCTGGGCGTGGTGGCCGGCTCCTATAGTCCCAGATACTCTGGAGGCTGAGGTAAGAGAATTGTTTGAACCTGGGAAGCAGAGATTACAGCGAGCCAAGATTGCACACTGCCCTCCAGCCTGGGCCACAGAGTGAGATTCCATCTTGAAAACAAAACAAAACAAACAAGCAAATGAAAAGTATAGAATCAAAGACTCACAAGATTGGCAGTCACAGGATTTAAAGGTCATCTAGTCCTGCCACCCAGATGATGCTGGTATCCCCTCTGCTCATTTGCTATCACCAGATCAATACCAATGGAGGCCAGAGAGGTGCTGGCATGAGGTCACAGCAGGCTGAGGTAAGGGAGTACCCATGAAGCCCCAAGGATGCGGCAGGAGGATTTGGGGTTCCATTTCTCTGACCCGAGTATGCGTTGGAGCTGGTCTCTGGTCAAACTGCCTATTTGTATGAGGACACTCTTACAGGATCAGCCAAGGAGAAGCAGATAACAACCATTCGTGTTTATTAACCATAGCTCATTGGAAGGCTAATTGCTTTGAGCAGGTGTCAGGGAGGTTGATTTGCTCAAGAGGGCCTGGCTAGTTTGTATTCGTGACAGAGAAACCTATTGTTAAGGGCTGGGCAAGACAGCCTGTGACGAAGCCAAAGGAGGGCACAGCCAGCCTGACCAGCACCCAGAGGAGCTCTGGCCCATGGACTCTGATCAGTGGAATGTGTTCATCATTATCAGGGCAAATGCTTCTTCCTGCACTGGCAGCAGGACAAACAGGCTACTCCTCGGTGATTCAAACCAGTGAAACACTCATGATTATACGGCAATAACGAACCTGGCCGCTTCCTCCCTTCATCTTCCTGATTCTCACTATGTGGCAGGGCTGGGTATGCTCAGAAAGACTCCTGTGTCCATGTCATTATTGAAACTAATCATCAACATTTAGTAAGTGTCCCCAACACTACAAAAAGCCCTGTGGTGGCTCAGGATACAAGAAAGTGTAGTCTCTGCACCTGAGAGGTTCACAAATCTTAACAAGGAAAGTAGAAACACACACCAAAAGGTAAACCATAACCAATACATGGCTGCAGTGATAGGGGTTTGGGATTTAAAAGGCCATCAAAAGGCCAGGTGCAGTGTCCCACACCTATAATCCCAGCACTTTGGGAGGCAGAGACAGGAGGATCCCTTGAGCCTAGGAGTTTGAGTCCAGCCTGGGTGACAGAGCGAGACCCTGTTCCTCCCTCCAAACAACAAAAAAATTTTTTGTGTGTGTGTGCAAGTGGCGCAATCTCTGCTCACTACAGCCTCCACCTCCCGGTTCAAGCGATTCCCCTGCCTCAGCCTCCCAAGTAGCTGGGACTACAGGCATGTGACACCATATCTGGCTTTTTTTTTTTTTTTTTTGGTATTTTTAGTAAAGACAGGGCTTTGCCATGTTGGCTAGGCTGGTCTCAAACTCCTAGCCTCAAGTAATCTACCTGCCTCGGTCTCCCAAAGTGCTAGGATTACAGGTGTGAGCCACCACATCCAGCCTACAAGAAGTTTTTTAAATGAGCAACTATGGTAGTACATGCCTGTGATCCCAACTACTTGGCAGGCAGGCAGGCTGAGGCAGGGGAATTACCTGAGCCCAGCAGGTTGAGGCTGCAGTGAACTGTGATCATGCTACTGTACTCCAGCCTGGGTGATAGAGTGAGATGCTCTCCATTTTTTTTTTTTTTTTTTTTTTTTTTTTAGACAGAGTTTTGCTCTTGTTGCCCAGGCTGGAGTGCAATGACATGATCTTGGCTCACCGCCACCTCTGCTTCCCGGGTTCAAGCGATTCTCTTGCCTTTGCCTCCTGAGTAGCTGGGATTACAGGTGTGCACCACTACGCCTGGCTAATCGTGTACTTTTAGGAGAGACAGGGTTTCTCCATGTTGGTCAAGCTGGTCTTGAACTCCTGACCTCAGGTGATCCGCCCACCTCGGCCTCCCAAAGTGCTGGGATTACAGGTGTGAACCACTGTGCCCAGCCGAGATGCTGTCTCTTAAAAAATAATACAAATGAAAGTAAAAAATTAAAAGACCATCAAAGACTACTATAGAAGAACAAGACAGAGGCTAGAGCTTAAGCCTCAGAGCAGCATGATGCAGGAAGACACTTCAAGCAGACTAGCTTTGGGGCCAGGAATAAGAATGTCTGTAGGTCCTGGAACAAGGGGACTCAGGCCTTGCTCCCTGGCATGGCAGCACCTGAGAAGAGAGCAACACCCTAGAGAGGCCTGGCCACATGGTCTTTCTAGGAGCTAGGACCCCAGGCCATAGGATGAGGCAAGGATGAAGAGCAGTCTGTCAGTATCTGGGCCTGAAGGGACGGTGCAAATGATGGGACAACTCAAAGCCCCCTCCAATCTCATCCAAAATATAAGATCTTAGAACCACAATGCAAGCTTGAAGATGAGAAATAAGCTAGGTTAACTTTCCCACCAGTTAGATGGGATCAGAGCATATAATTGGAGTTTACCTTTATTTAAGAATATAAATAAATGTGATACTTCCTACACACATGAATTTATAAACTGAGAGTCATACCTGCTGTAATTGCTACAGTTCAAGTGTGAAAAGATGAGAACTAGATTAGAATGATTTCAACGAGAAGACAAAGACATAAAAGTCTTAGTGATATACAGGAATGAAGAACAGGACTAGATTTGCCCAGAATCTATAGCAAATCCCAGGACATTGAGAATGCACGAAGTTTTTCCTTCTTTCTGCTGCTCTCTGCCCGTAGGCATTCCTACAGGGGACTCAAGTAAATGCTTTATGAGTTAGTCTTAGCATCCATAAGTTATGATGAAATGCAACTTTAAAAAAAAGCTTTGTTCTCTCCCAAGACTGTATGTTACTGCTCAGGTGGACAGGGTAATAAAAAAAAAGTAGAAAACTTAGGCACTGAGTTTTTACTTTGTGTCAGAAATGGTAAGGACTAGGAATATCAAGATTACTAAAACTCTGTTCCTGCCCTTAACATGCTCGTTATCTATTCAGAGGAATGGCCATTCCAGCAAATAATTAAATCCCCTGTGATGCATTGTGACAGAACTGTGGACAAGTTCTCCAGAAGCACAAAAGATCAAGTGACAAACTCAAGAAGCCAGAGAAGCCTTCACAGAGAAGGTGAGTTTAAGTGGTAGGCTTTACAGGATGAATAGGAACTCACCATTTGTTTTGTTTTGTTTTATGGCAGGGTCCCGCTCTGTCACCAAGGCTGAAGTGGCATGACCTCAGCTCACTGTAACCTTTGCCTCCTGGGCTCAAGTGATCCTCCCACCTCACCTCCTGAGTAGCTGGGACTACAAACTGGGACCACACCAGCTAATTTTTGTATATATTTTTTGTAGAGATGGGGTTTTACCATGTTGCCCAGGCTGGTCTCAAACTCCTGACTTCAAGTGATCTTCCCGCCTTGGCCTCCCAAAGTGCTGGCATTACAGGTGTGAGCCACTGAGCCTGGCCCAACATTTGGATAAGAAAGAGAAATGCATTCCAGAGAGTGAGAACAGTGCACAAAAAGCATGGAGGCACAAAGAAAGGGTGAGTTTGCAGTATGGAGGAGAGACAGGAGGGGTGAAAAAGAAGTTGGCAGGAAACGAGCCTTCCAATATTTTCACAAGATTAATTAAATTACAAAGATCATATAAGTAATTTTGCAAATTCACAAGTTGTTAAGGAGCTACATCCAAGCCTCAGAGCTGGGATTCACAGGATAAGTGGGATTATCACAACAGAGGAAAACTCTGTTTTTCCATGAAAAAAAGATGTTCTGCCTGGAATTGGCCCCTACACTTTCTTTCCTTGAGATGAAATCTCCCTATGTTGCCCAGACTGGACTAAAATTCCTGGGCTCCATCAATTCTCCTGCCTCAGCCTCCTTAGTAGTTGGAACTATAGGCACACCACCACCATGAAGGGCTGGTTCCTGCTGTTTTTGAACAAGGAGAGCTAGCCCAGCTAGGAGGGATAGTGTTCACATATTCACCACCAATGGACTTCTGAGGTACACCAAAGGAAGAGGTCACACCTTATCTGCCATATGGCCCTGTGCTGGAGTCCACACAAAGAGATAGTCTACACAGACATTTATCTACCCTTAGGAAAACTACTAGCCTCCAGCAAAATCATTTTCCTCTCTGTTTTTCTCTTTCAGGGCTTCTCACCAAAAGCACTGGCAGGTTTTCCTTCCTCAGTAATAGCCAGCCTCGTAGCTTTCTTCATCTACCAAGTGAGCACCTTTCAGAGAAAACACTTTGGTTTAATATCCACATCCCAGGAGTCTGGATAAAGCCTGAGATCTGCCAACCACGGTGGCTTACACCTGTAATCCCCTCACTTTGGGAGGCCGAGGTGGGCAGATCACCTGAGGTCAGGAGTTTGAGACCATCCTGGCCAACATGGCAAAAACCCATCTCTACTAAAAATACAAAAATTAGCTGGGTATGGTGGTATGCGCCTTTAATCTCAGCTACTCGTGAGGCTGGGGCAGGAGAATCACTTGAATCCAGAGGCGGAGGTTGCAGTGAGCTGAGATGGTACCATTGCACCCCAGCCTGGGCAACAAGGGTGAAACTCCTCCTCAGAAAAAAAAAAAAAAGAAAAGCCTTAGACCTTACAGGAGCACGTCCGTACTGCACAGCTTCCAGCACCCTGTCCCAAGAATCACGTCTTTTTTTTTTTGAAACAGGGTCTCACTCTCACCCAGGCGGAAGTCCAGTGGTGCGATCACGGCTCACTGCAGCCTCGACCTACTGGGCTCAATTCTCCCACCCCAGACTCCTAAGTAGCTGGGACCACAGGTGTGCAAATCACACCCAGCAAATTTTTGTATTTTTTATAGAGACAGGGTTTCGACTCCAACTCTTGAGCTCAAGCCATCCTCTGGCCTCAGCTTCCCAAAGTGCTGGGATTACAGGTGTGAGTCACCACACTCAAGCTAGAATCACATCTCTTTAGGCCCTACTCTTTCCCTGCCTTCGCCCCAAAGAGGCAGTGTGAAAGAGGTCTATCCTTGCCTACTAATATCAGTATATCTTTAATCCACGGCAACTTCATGTAAAATATAGAACAAAAAAATAATAATCCCCAGCTGGGCAAGGTGGCTCGCGCCTGTAATCCCAACACTTTGGGAGGCCAAGGTGGGTGGATCACCTAAGATCAGGAGTTCAAGACTAGCCTGGCCCATATGGTGAAACCCTATCTCTACTAAAAATACAAAAATTAGCCAGGCATGGTGGTGCACACCTGTAATCCCAGCTACTCGGGAGGCTGAGGCAGGAGAATCGCTTGAAACCGGGAGGCAGAGGTTGCAGTGAGCCAAGATCATGCCATTGCACTCCAGCCTGTGCAACAGAGCAAAACTCCATCTCAGAAAAAAAAAAAAAAAGAAAAGAAAGAAAAGTAAAGAACCCCCAGAACTCCAGAGAGTTTTCTCCTAATAATGTGCCTCGAGATTTATTGAAATGTCTGAATCTCATTTTCAGCACATTAAAGATCTGGATTGCAAATGTACAGGTTATGTATTTTGTGATGTGTTTCTGATAGAATTCAGGGATCAGGGAAGAAAAGATATTATTACTGATAGATTCTTTGAGGGTGAAGGGAGGTCTTAGAAAACTGACTTCAACTTAAAAAGAAAGGTAATTTGGTTTTAATCTTTAAATAAAAAGTGCATTTGATTTTGAAAAACAAGCACTGAGACTCACATTTTTGTGTTTAACAACCACCTTGAAATTGGTCTGCCTCAGAGGACAGCATGATTCTGGGCTACCTTAGCATGCATGATTTATGACATTCATGAACTTGGCAACTACATCAGTTTTTCTAAACCTGGCACCCAACACCACCTGCATGTTAAGTGAAGATTTATGATTTATAAAACTCACCTCATTATGCAGAGGTACATGAATTGTCTTATATTTGTAATCTATAACTCCTAAGACAGATAAGAAGACAGCTATGTCACAGAATTTATAGCTCCTACCCACTAAAGCTGAAGTTTTAGAGAAAAACTAAAGAAATAACTGACCCTGTGGAGAATAATAGCTTTAGCTAACCATTACACCCCCAAATGATGAAATAGCTATAATCCACCATTATATCTTACACGAACAAAAAGGCTAGAGGTGAAAGTCACTTTAATCACAGCACTGAACTATGTCTCCCTTTTGAACGCTGCAGTAGTACACAGAATGTAAGTGACTTCTTGGAAATATCAAGCACTCTGTCAGTTTAATTTTTTCCCCAGTTTGGTGTCTGAGACCTCTTGCTGAGACTTCTCATCAAGTGGCCCAGCCAGACCCACAGATGGGGACTTCAGGGAAGACAATTCAATACCTCGTTGTGTCTAATGGCTTCCTGCATATACCCCCAAAGTGAAGGTCACATGCTGATTTGAGTTCTGAAACGCAGCTTGTTTTCAGAGATATTTTAGAAATGCAGTATCTCTCTCCTTATACCCTGAAAAATAATAATTTAAAAAAAACTTGGAAGCACAGAGCATTCAGTGGAATAAACTTATGTATGTTACGGAATAAGATTATATAGCTAGCCATTAAAAGTGACAAGTATATGGGACCAGGTTGACATGCAGAAATCTTTAGGCAATAGTAAACAAAGTAAGCAGAACACAAAATGATAGAAAAAAACGATGTTTCAATTCTAGAGATTTTCAATGGTATAAAGCTAAATGAAAAACAATAAAACCCTAAATAATTTATTTCCAAATTTCCCTACCAGTAAGGAAATAGATAGATACACATGGCTGCTGACTGCCCTGAGTCTGAGAAGCACCCCGTGCCTTCCTCCTCTGGAGAGCTCTCCAAAAAACATTCTACTCTCTCTGGCCTTTGAGTGTATAGAACAGCAGCACTCAGCTACCTAGGTCCACAGAAGAAAGCTGAAAATGTAAATGTCTTTACATAGAGAGGGAAAATTACTTGAAAAAAAGAAGGTAGGAAACCCACTTCCATATTCGATAACTAAATAAGCCTTGTAGGGAAATTGTTCTTTGATATTTACTTAGTAACTTGATTTCTGAAATGTGTCTGGAATTCTTACAGTTCTGACTTTAGGCTCTAGTCCCAGTGTGGTCGCTCTAACTCATGAAAATGATATTCCACTCACAAAATGGTGTCCTAGAACAAGAGGACAATATCAGTGAAGCACAGATTACACACTAGGAAAAGTGAAACCTCTTTGGCAACTGGGACTAAATTCAAGAACAGATAGATGCACAGATAGACCCCAAGGAAGAATTGCATTTGGGTTCAGGGACTCAGTTGCCACTCCTCCTTAAGCGACCCGTTGACACTTTACCACTCAAACACAAATGCTGTATTCCAGGGCTCTGGGTGCTGGTGTTCTGTTGGCTGCCTTTAATTCTGAGAGTGAATTCCCCAGTTCAGGCCAGGGATCCATGCTGAAATGGAATAAGAGAGAAGTGGGCCAGTGCCATACACACGTACACCAATGCACACACCCAATACAACCTAGGGCAGAACAGACTTCCTTTGGGAAGCCATGCAAAGTCACAGAGCACAGGAAGGATGGCCTCATCCACAGCTTCTGCCCCTTGGCACACTTAGAAACAATTCATTCTGGTGGGGTGCAGTGGCTCATGCCTGTAATAACAGTACTTTGGGAGGCCAAAGTGGGTGGATCACCTGAGGCCATCAGGAGTTCAAGATCAGCCTGGCCAACATGGTGAAACCTCATCTCTACAAAAACACAAACATTAGCTGGGCATGGTGGCACATGCCTGTAGTCCCAGGTACTTGGGAGACTGAGGCACATGAATTGCTTGAGCCCAGAAGGCAGAAGTTGCACCGAGCCTTGGTCACGCCACTGCACTCCAGCCTGGGTAACAGAGCAAGACTCTGTCTCAAAAAAAAAAAAAAAAGAAACAGTTCATTCTTTCATGGAAGAGATGTGTTCATGAGACCCTTATGCACACAGATCCTCTTTTCCCTTGAAGAAAAGGTCAAAAGGATCTTTCCAGGTATACTGGCTTGCTTCAGGTCATGTCACATACACACACAAGCCCCCTCACCCACCCCATCAACTATCAGTTGAATAAAACAAGCAATTGGCACTTAAACCAAAGGCTGGGCCTGTAAGCTGAACCAGTGACCCTTGTGACACCTTGGCACTTTTCTGGGCCTTTACTCTGCTCAATAAGGCTTTCCATATGGAATGGTGTAATTCAAGCCATACAGAGGAAGGCAGCAAGGCTGATACAAGCAGTTCCAGGGATATTTTGGGGTACAGGAAAGAAATATTTTAATCTATTTCTATTTTATCTCTTTGTTTTCTATTTTTATGCCTTTGTAATAATAGTACTGTATACACATATGTAGTTTATAAATACATGACTACACACATAGTGGGAGTATGTGAGCCAGTATTTTTCTAATAGGGACAGGTAATGAAAAAATTTGGAGACAAGGAGACACCACAGAGCTTGGGCTATTTCTAAAATGGTGTGGTTCGTAATCTCCACCCCACTGTCAGAATCCCCCTTTATTAAACATGCAGATTCCACAACCCATTTCAGACCTGAATGTCCAGAGGTAGGATACCAGTGCTCTGCATACTTAAAGAACCGCCCAGTAATTCTGACTGCTACTGAAGTTTGGGTACCACTTCAGTAGAAGAATTAGAGAAGCTAACATAAAAAGGGTGAGCTAGGAAAAGGGCAGAGTCAGTGCAGATGGGAACACCAGAAGTCCATTTCTAAGAAGAAAACAGGTAACTGGCCACTACAGCTCCTGATGGAGCCTAAGAAGTCCCTGTTCTTCCAGCATTCTGGCTGTGTGAGTATTGAGACAATATCTGTACTTTCCCAACTAGTCTTCCATTAAACGCTCATCTCCTAGGAAAACCTGGACATTTCCTCTCTTGAGAGTTGAGGAACAGGGGTGGGTAAACTGAGAAACCGTCTTGGTCGGCTCAGACTGCTACAACAAAATATTGTCTACTGGATGGCTTAAGCAACAGACAGTTCTTCCTTACACTTCCAGAGGCTGAAAGTCTGAGATCAGGGTGCCAGCATGGTTGGGTTCGGTGAGGGATCTCTCCATGGAGAAGGAGAGATCATTTCTCATGTTTCCTCTTGTAAGGGCACTAATTCCATCATGAGGGCCCATCTTCATGATTTAATCACTTCCCAAAGGCCCAGTCTCCAAATACAATCATATTGGGAATTAGGGATTCAACATATAAATTCTGGGAGACACTTACATTCAGTCTATAGCAGAAACCAACAGCTCCTCGCACAGAGAGAACATATAATCTAAGAGAACTGAAAAGGCAACTGACGTAATTTCACTAATCATGTGCCTAAAAGGGTGAGGACAAGATAGGAGGAAGAGGATGTATGAGCCAGAGCTGTCTGTAAGCATTTGAACAAAGTCCTGCACTGAGTAAACATTTAACCTGAAATCATGTGGGTGATTTCTAAAAAGCACAGCAAATTAAAAAAGAGGCTGTAAAGCAGAAGCTAGAACAGTCTGCGTGACCTTGGGCAATTTACTGATTCTTTCTGTCCTTTATCTAAGCTTCTTTCCAGGTTTCTAGAACCCAGTTTCAGGCTCAACTGCTAGTTCAGGGTTCCTTTCACACTATATCATGCTGGTCAAGAAAAAATTACATGCTTCAGTTGACTGAAGAAGAAAAGAAAAGAAAAAAGAATAAATTACAAATTTGGCCCTTTAAACTAAAAAATCCAGAAAAATCTCCTACATCTTTAGGAATTAAATATTAAATAGATCTTCATGAGGCGAAAATCTCTTTTGTCAGTTCTCCCCTCCCCCCAGTAGGGGCCTCTTTCACAGGGCCTTGACCTATCCAATAGCCAACTATTTCCCAATGAAAATCCAGAGTGAGTATAACTGACTGCTTTCCACCTTGAGCAATGAGACTACATTGTCACTGGAATGCAAATGTCCTATCTAAACAAAGTGACATCTTATTTTGATTTATTGCTGCCTTACTTTCCTTTTAAGGTCATCCTCTATTTCTCTTTTCTCCTATCGGAAGGAGGGCAAGTTGGTGGGTTACTAGGGATTCAGCATAGAATGAAACCTGCTAATTGTTACCACCTCTGGGGCCAGGTACATCACCTGCCATAATACTTCCTAGGCTTCCTGGGGCAAGCTCTGTTGAACCAGACTTGAGTGAAGTGACACTGTGTAATGTACTCCAATATAGTGTAGCTGATGCCAAAAGAGAAAAGTGGGAACTGTCTCCTGAAATCTGCCACAGGTACATGAAAAATTCCAAGGAGAACAAAGGTGACAAATCCCTGCAGTATGCCACATTTTTATTTCTTGAAGATGGAAGGTGCCACAGCATGCTATTCATCTTCGGGGAAACTGAATAAAATGTCTTCTGAGTCACCAGTTTAAAGAGACTTTGCTTTAAAAATATAAACTTGATTCTATGAGTTACAATAGAGATGGAACTTTATAGTTGTCCTGGAACCTAAATAATTCTAAAAAAGGTTAAAGTATTTCAAACTTTCTAATTCTGTTGCCTAAAATAACTGCTGTTAATAATGTATTAGGCCAGTATTATAAAACGCATCTTCTGAATATGTGAAAGTAGAGGTAAAAGATAAGACTCAGCTTGGTTATGAGGCAGCAGAATCTAGTAGTTAGTAGTGCAGGTTCTGGAGTTAGGGAGTTTGGCTTCAAATTCTAGCTTCACCATTCAATCGCTATGTGACCCCATGTAACATATTTAACCACTCTAGGCCTCAGTTTCCAGATCTGCAAAATGGGAATATCAATAATATTTACTTGAAATCATTGCTGTGAACATGCCACTAAATAATGTATATAAAGCATTTGTATGGCACTTCAAATGAACACTCAGCCGGGTGCCATGGCTCACGACTGTAATCCCAGCACTTTGGGAGGCCAAGGCAGGCAGGCCACCCGAGGTCAGAAGTTCAAGACCAGTCAGGCCAACAAGGAAAAACCCCATCTCTACTAAAAATACAAAAATTAGCCAGGCGTGGTGTTTGTTGGGTGCCTGTAATCCCAGCTACTCGGGAGGCTGAGGCAGGAGAATCGCTTGAACCCAGGAGTCACAGGTTGCAGTGAGCTGAGATGGTACCACTGCACTCTAGCCTGGGCAACAGAGCAAGACTCTATGTCAAAAAAAAAAAAAAAATGAACACTCAACAACTATTAGTGATTACTTTTCTAATGAACAATTCCTACTAATATATGGGAGATGTTTAAATACTTAAAAGTTGAAGCTAGTTACCCATCTTCAAATATACTAAAGTAACAATTATATCAGTTAGAATATTATTAAAAATATAGGCCTGGCGTTGTAGCTCACGCCTGTAATCTCAGCACTCTGGGAGGCTGAACCAGGAGGATTGCTTGAGGCCAGGAGTTTGAGATCAGCCTAGGCAACACAGCAAGACCCATCTCTGTAAAACGAAAAAATAATTATACATATATAATTATTTCCTGGATAATATATATGGTATACACAGGTATTGGCCAGCCACCTGCTCTGTTTGGTAAACACTGATCCGCATCATATTATGCATTAGTTCCTTCCATTTCCCAATTTTGCACTGAGATGACAACAGAGAAATGAAATACAGCACTGTGCTGTATGGTGAAGAATTACACCATTTAGCTATGAATCTGTCCATTCTTGCTCCTCTGAACCTTTACATGTTTTTAGATTCAGGTTCATTTCCTTGAGCCTTCAGGCTGTAGGCCATGTTAATTTGCGAAGCAGTCCAGAAGCCAGTCCTTCACACTGAAGATACAGAGTTCGTGCTTTGAATATCTAGCGCTACCACATCCCCCTTGTGGTCGTGAAGAGTATTTGCAAGGCGCCCGGGAAACCACCGGAAACAGCAAACACATGCTAGATGTACCCATAGGATCTCGGTTTCTTACACCCTTAGATAACAACATTTGATTCCAGGATTCTTTTGATTAACATTTCGTGGCTTTTTAATATATGGAGCAAGAAGAAGAAAAGCAAACTCTTGGCCAGGCACGGTGGCTTACGCCTGTAATCCCAGCATTTTGGGAGGCCAAAGCAGACCGATCTCTTGACGTCACGAGTTCGAGACCAGCCTGGCCAACATGGTAAAACCCTGTCTCTACTAAAAATACAAAAAAATTAGCCGGGCGTGGTGGCGGGCCCCTGTAATCCCAGCTACTCGGAAGGCTGAGGTGCGAGAATCACTTGAACCTGGGAGGCAGAGATTGCAGTGAGCCGAGATCTCTCTATCTGTCTGAGAAGGGGAGGGAAGAGGAGAGGGGGGGAGGGGAGGAGGGGAGGAGAGAGGAAAGGAGGGGAAGGGAAGGAAGGGAGGGAGGGAGAAAGAAAGAAAACAGAAAAGCAAACTCTTAAGAGAACCTGTTAAAAGTAACAAGTGTGCAGTTACTGCAATTATTTCCACCTGCCCTTCTCTCTCTCCGTCATGTATGACGCAAGAACATGTTTTCTATTGAGTTTCAATGTTTAATATTATTTGTCACTCCTATCTTCTTTGCTTTCTTGTTTTAGAATCTAAATCTCTACAAACAGGAATCATGAGCCTTTAACTTGGATAGCCTTTAAGAAACCCTGCCTTCTCATTTGTTTTCTTTCCTTCCTTCTTCTTTCTTTCTCTTTTTCTTTCTTTCCTTCTTTCTCCTCTTTTTTTCCCTCTCTCTCTTTTTTCACAATGTCTCGCTGTATCACTCAGGCTGGAGTGCAATTGCACAATCACAGTTACGACTCACTGCAGCCTCGACCTCCCTTGGCTCAGGTAATTCTTACACCTCAGTTTCCTGAATGCAGTAAGATGAGACTGCACCACGGCACTCCAGCCTGGGCGACACAGTCTAAAGATGGGTCTCACTGTGTCCCTCAGGCTGGTCTCGAACTCCTGGGTTCAAGTGATCCTCCCACCTCGGCCTCCCAAAGTGCTGGGATTACAGGTAACTGGGACTACAGGTGCACCACCATGCCCAGCTAAATTTTTGTAGAAATGGGGTTTTGCCATGTTGCCCAGGTTGTTCTCAAACTCCAGAACTCAAGCGATCCTCCCACTTCAGATTCCCAATAGGTGGGACCACAGGTGCTCGCTACCATGCTCAGCTAATTAAAAATAATAGTAAATTTGGCGGGGCGCGGTGGCTCACGCCTGTAATCCCAGCACTTTGAGATGCTGAGGCAGGTGTATCCCTTGAGTTCGGGAGCTGGAAACCAACCCGGGCAACATCGCGAAATCCCGTCTCTACCAAAAATACAAAAATTAGGCGTAGTGGCGCATGCCTGTAATCCCAGCTACTCGGGGGAGCAGGGCTGAGGCGGCAGAGGAACCTGAGCCCAGAGAGGTCGAGACTCCAGTAAGCTGATATGGCATCACTGCACTCCAGCCTGGGAGACAGAGTCTAAAGATGGGGTCTCACGGTGTCTCCCAGGCTGGTCTCGAACTCCTGGGTTCAAGTGATCCTCCCACCTCGGCCTCCCAAAGTGCTGGGATTACAGGCATGAGCCACTGCCTGGCCACCCCTGCCTTCTGAGGGAATTAAAACAAGCGAAATGAAGAGTGTTAAGTAACTAGTGAGGATAATATAATAGCTGACACTTAAGGAAGAGTGTGTGGGAGGCTTTTTTAAAACTTTAGAATCTGTATAATCTATAACCCATGTTAACGTTAGACTTTTCTGTTTATTTTCTTACTCCCACTGCCGTCCCCCTCAGAATGTAAACTCTTCAGTTACTTCTTTCCCTCCCCAACTTTCCCCATTTCCTTCAGAAGACCTCACCCAGGGGTGACTACTTAATAATACTGATCTTCCTGAAGAGATAGGGGGGCTGAAGCATTTCTCTTTTTAGGACTTTCAGGACAAATTGCTTCAACTCCAAAATCAAGTTCAATCTGTCATCCGCGTTTTGCTTTGGCTGTATTCTCACCACCTAGAAGAGTGACTGACACCTAGTAGGCACGCCAGAACGTATCTGTTGAATCAATGGAAATTCCTCTTCTTAAAAATCTAAAACTGGTCACAGGGTAGAGTAGTTGACATCTTGCCACCAGCAGAAGGTTTGAAAAGGGCCATAGGAGTCTCAGTCAAGTCCAGCACAATAGGCAGAGGAAGAGCCTAAAGCTCGGCTATTTTTTTCCCTTTGTTCAGGGTAATTGGCCTAATGTTCTGTGTGAACCAAACGCTTTGTAGTTGGAAATCCAAGACCCCTGTGATAAAACGCAACACGAAGTTCTTTTTTTTCTTTTATTATTGTTAACAAGTGTTTGGCATTTTCTCAACGAAATTTTTTAAGATCTGCATATCCAAATATATTTCAAGTTTTGAACAGCGGGCGGGACAGACCAACAGAAGTTCAGATGTCCTCACTTAACAAAGCCACAAGACAAGATGGCGCCGTCCTCCAGGAGCCGGAGCTGGGTACAAGTCCACGCCCGCGAGGTGTGCACGCGCCCGGGCTCGCCCCAGGCAACGCTGGCGTGCGCTCCGGCAACCGAAGAACGCAGTAGTCAGTCTCCACCCACGTGTTCCGCCACTCCCTGCGCACATGCGCTCTAGGCTCTTAGCTGGACGTCAGTTGCGCAAGCGCAACAGGCTCCTCCTCCCGCGCAACTGACGCAAGACGGCTGTAATCGGGTCTCAATTTATCCCGTGTGACCTTGAGTCTTTCCTGTCGCCGAGGACCCGGGCTGTCCGAGGTGCCGCCTTCATACCCCTCTTCCTCTCCTGGACTCTTTCTGAGCCCAGAGCCACTGTAGCCGAACGGAAGGGCGGGCTGTCTTCAACCATCATGCTGTGGAGCATATTACCTGAACGCCCTGGCTCCGGGAGCGGCAGTCATGTATCCTCTAGTCAGGCGGCGCGGGCGGTGCCTCAGCGGAAGAGCGGGCCTCAGGGCCGCAGTGACCAACCCCCGCCCCTCACCCCACGTGGTTGGAGGTTTCCAGAAGCGTTGCCGCCACCGCACCGCGCAGCTCCCGGCCAGCCGATCGCCTGTTTGCTGTCTCTTATTTCTTCATCTGGCCGCCATGATAAGCGCCAGCCGAACTGCGGCAGCCCGGCTTGTGGGCGCAGCAGCCTCCCGGGGACCCGCAGCCGCCCGCCACCAGGTGAGGAATTATCGGACCTTCCCGGATGGGGTCACGGCCTCAGGCCTTGGGCATCGGTGCGATAGGCCGCGCGCCCTTTAGGTTTTCAATTCTCCGGGAGAGGTCAGGAGGGAAGGAAAGTAACGGGCCTTCCACAGTTAGCGCTGCCGGTTCAATGTCTTGCCGAAGGTTTTGCCTCCTCCCGGGGCCCTGCTGAGTCACACCCCTCGCGATCTAGAGTGTCGTCTAACATATTAGCAGGTAGTGGTCCTGATGGTCCGTTCTGTGTCTGGATGGAAAGGTTTGGCCTTGGGGGCGAGGGATGCAGTCAATTTGGAAAGCCGCCATTTTCAGTTTTATTTTCGGCTCTTCTGCAGAATACAGTGTGTAAGATTCCTATTGATACGGTGAAATTAAAAACAAAAACCCTAAACACTGAGTCGGAAATAAAACTCCAACTCCAGTTTTCGTGCTTAAGAATATTTTCTCAAAACTTGATTGTACTCGTTTGTTACTTCAGGGGAAAAAAAAGCAGATAGGGAAGAAAAGGCCGTGGAGTAGTTACTTGTTATCTAAAATCAAAGACAAATGCTTTGGAGAATAGGAAATGTATGTGGGCATTAAGGAAGGCTTGGAAGGAGCCTGAGGTTAAGTTGTAACAAAGATCTTTTATCCTAGTGAACGGCCACTAAATTTTTCTCTTTTAAAGACTCCACAAGATTAGTAACCCCAGTTCTCTTAAACTAGTTGCATAGCAAGGTCAGGGGAAATGTCTCCCCTCGGGTTTCCCCCCAGGGGACATCTGGCAATGTCTTTGGATATTTTAGGTTGTCACTAATTTAGTGAGGTGCTTAATGGTTTCTAGGGTATAGAGGCCAGGGATGCTGGTGTATATCCTACAATGCACAGAACAGCACCCACCACAAAGATCTGGCCCAGAATTAGTAGTGCCACGGTTGAGAAATCCTACTGTAATGTGATTCTAAGGCCATCTTTTTTTTTTTGTCTCTTCTTACCTTATTTGGGAAGCTATGTTTATTAAATATTTACTGTTTTGGTAGCTTAATAAAGTATCTTACATACTAAGTCAGCCCAAGTTTTCTTTTTTCTCCCAGTAGACACACTGGTTGGTGACTGAGTCCGTTTTTTTCTTTTTTAGGATAGCTGGAATGGCTTTAGTCATGAGGCATTTAGAATTGTTTCAAGGCGGGATTATGCGTAAGTATAACTTCATTTCCTTTGAGAAGAAATACATACTAAATTTCAGAGCCATGTTTTCTACATTTGCGATTAACTATTCTTCTCTGTAATTATCTGTATTTATTTAGAGATTATGCAGTATATCACTGTTAATTTTCCTATTAAATATTATCTTCCAGTGACTTATCTATTGAGATAACAATAGCTATGATGCTTCTAAATGTCTTACAGATCAGAAGCAATCAAGGGAGCAGTTGTTGGTATTGATTTGGGTACTACCAACTCCTGTGTGGCAGTTATGGAAGGGAAACAAGCAAAGGTGAGCATGATTAGTAATTAGTACCCTATCCAGAATCTATCAAGAATTCTGTGCTCTTTTCCTTAGTTAAGGAATTTGAGAACCTGATTTTTATTTATTTATTTATTTTTAAATTTGAGACAGTCTTATAACCCAGACTGGAGTGCAGTGGCACAATATCTGCTCATTGCAACCTCTGCCTCCTGAGTTCAGGCAGTTCTCCTGCCTCTGCCATATAGCTGGGATTACAGGTGTGAGCCACCATGCCTGGCTAAATTTTTGTATTTTTTAGTGGAGACACAGTTTCACCACTTTGGCCAGGCTGGTCTCAAATTCAAGTGATCCGCCCTCCTTGACCTCCCAAAGTGCTGGGATTACAGGCGTGAACCCCTGAGCCTGGCCTGAAACTACTTCTAACTAAAACAGCAGAAACATGGGACAAAGACTATATAGATCAGGACAGGCGTGGTGACTCATACGTGCCTGTAACCCCAGCACTTTGGGAGGCCGAGGCAGGCAGATCACCTGAGGTCCCAAGTTCAAGACCAGCCTGGCCAACATGGTGAAACCTCTTCTCTACTAAAAATACAAAAATTAGCCAGGCTTGGTGGCAGGCACCTTTAATCCCAGCTACTCAGGAGACTGAGGCAGGGGCATAGCTTGAACCCAGGAGGCAGAGGTTGCCGTGGGGCGAGATCACATCACTGCACGCCAGCCGGGGCGACAGACAAGCCGTGGGATCAAAGAAGAAAAACGAGAGAGTAGGGTTTTGTTTTTGTTTTCTTTTTTCCTTTCGAAATAGAGTCTTCCTCTGTTGCCCAGGCTGGAGTGCAGTGGCGTGATCTCAGCTCACTGCAACCTCTACCTCCTGGGTTCAAACTATTCTCCTGCCTCAACCTCCCGAGTAGCTGGGACTACAGGTGTGTGCCACCACGCCAGGCTAATTTTTTTTTGTATTTTTAGTAGAGACAGGGTTTCACCATGTTAGCCAGGCTGATCTCGAACTCCTAACCTCAGGTAATTTGCCTGCCTTGGCCTCCCAAAATGCTGGGATTACAGGCGTGAGCCACCATGTCCAGCCAGATCAGGTTTTTCATACCCAGTGTTGGGACAAGAATCCTTTACTTTCAAATGGATAATTAAATTTTTTTGTGGTGGCCACAAATTTCAGGCATATAGGAAAAATATCAAGAACTACAGATTAGGGCTGAGAGAAGAAATAATCTCTTGGTGCCAAACAAGTGGGATAAGAAGACTATAGACAGTTCAGGTTATTTCAGAAGAGGAGTTGGGGGAAAGAGGAAGCATGAAATCAAAAAAGGCCATAAAAGGAAGAAACAAGAATCAAGCATTCCAGGTGCTGTAAATCTTGCTTGATAACCCAGTGGGAATACAGGTTCCACGTACAGAGTAAGGAGGCTTCAAAGGAATAGCCTGCTCCAATGAGCAACATGCATTACTTCAGATATTCAGCTCTACTTGCTTCTAGTCTGTCTGCACCTCCAACCTTGGTTCATCTGACCTAGAAAATGCAGCGCTTTGGTGGTTACCAGGGTAACCAAACAGTGCTAGCCATTCCCACCCATCTTAATAGTAAATTATTAGTCTTGCTTCTATACCACATTTAAATCCTTTTCTGGGAAGTTACATACATTCAGTTGTTAGCACTACAAAGGTTCACCTGTAGTCTTAAGCAACCAAAAGCAGCTTTTAAAATGTACGTCAGGGCCTGGCCTGGTGTCTCATGCCTGTAATCCCAAGACTTTGAGAGGTCACTTGAGTCCGGGAATTGGAGATCTTCCTGGGCAACATGGCAAAACACTTGTCTCTACAAAAAATTAGCTGGGCATGGTAGTACACCTGTAGTCCCAGCTACTCCGGAGGCTGAGGTGGGAGGATCAGTTGAGCCTTGCATGGCTGCAGTGAGCCATGATAGTGCCAGTGCACTCCAGCCTAGGTGACAGAGTGAGACTGTGTCTCAAAAAAATAAAGGTAGTAGTAGTTTGAATGTAAAACACTAAAGATACCTTAAATATCTACTGTCTTCATTAACTGTATCAGCAGTAAAGCATGCCCAGCAGTATTGCTCATAAGCATTTGTTTTGTAGTTTGGGACCCGTTTGTGTCTTAAATGATTGCTGCAAAGATACCAGTGATAGGCCAGGTGCAGTGGCTCATGCCTGTAATCCCAGCACTTTGGGAGGCCAAGGCGGGCGGATCACCTGAGATCAAGAGTTCGAGACCAGCCCGGCAACATGGTGAAACCCCATCTCTACTAAAAATAATACCAAAAAATTGCAGTCAGCTTTGGCTTCACCTTTAGGGGCAAGTTGGGTCAGCAGGCAGCTCGCCGCATTTCCTGGTGGGTCAGAGCCTTGCGTAGGGCCCTGGCCAGAAGGAGCAAGTGGGAAACAGAAGAGGCTTAGAGAACCCTAAGACTTTTGGGAAGCCCCGCATTCCCCACTGTAGTTCTGCCTTCTGGCCCATTCTTCTCTGGCATCCACAACCTTGCTGTAGCTCTTGCTCTGATACTCCTACTCTCCATACTCACCAGCCTGGACCGTCCCTGTCAGCCCCTCCCATGGTGGACTGCCCACCTGGTATCTTGTGGCCACAAACACCACAGGATTTGGTGCATCAGCTGGGTTTAGTTTCTGATGCTTGGCTACTGGCTGTGAGCTTGAATGAATCTAGCCACGCCTGTAGTCCCAGCTACTGGGGAGGGAGGCTGAGGCAGGAGAATCATTTGAACCTGGGACTCAAGAGGTTGCAATGAGCTGAGATTGCACCATCACACTCCAGCCTCAGTGACAGAGTAAGACTTCATCTCAAAAAAAAAAAAAAAAAAAAAAAAAAGTGACAACTAGAACCTTATTCTCTGTCACATTTTGGGAGTTTAGGTGCTGGAGAATGCCGAAGGTGCCAGAACCACCCCTTCAGTTGTGGCCTTTACATCAGATGGTGAGCGACTTGTTGGCATGCCAGCCAAGCGACAGGCTGTCACGAACCCAAACAATACATTCTATGCTACCAAGCGTCTCATTGGCCGGCGATATGATGATCCTGAAGTACAGAAAGACATGTGAGTAATAGTAAAAGCACAGTTATTTGCAAGGGCCACACAGAAGAGTGTCAGCATGTTGATTGGGATCCCTAGAGCACCTTACGTTAGTCACTTTACATATTGTCCCTAGGGGAAATCTGTACCACTGCCAAAAGGGTAATTCCTTTAAAAAATTTGTTTTTGTCTTTACAGATTAGATCTTTGTTATATATTGACATAATAAATGAAGATTTGCAAGGCATTCCTTAACCACATAATTCATTGCTGATACATAAGGCAGAAATGGCATAGGTTCTATAACGTATTGATCCAGTACAGAAAAACTTGATTTTTTTTCTTTCTTTTCTCCCACTAACAGAGACTGGTCTCATTATGTTGTCTAGGTTGGTGTTGAACTCCTGGACTCAAATGATTCTCCCGCCCCAGCCTCCCAAGGTATTGGGATTACAGGCATGAACCATATTGACCCGCCTGCTTTTTTCTAAATAGACATACTAGAGGCCAAGTGTGATGGCTCATGCCTGTAATCCTAGCACTTTGGGAGGCTGAGGTGGGCTCAGGAGTTCGAGACCAGCCTGGGCAACTTGGTGAAAAGCCGCCTCTGCAAAAATACGAAAATGAGCTGAGCTCAGTGGTGTGCGCCAGCTACTAGTGAGGCTGAGGCAGGAGAATCGTTTGAGCATGGGAAGCAAGAGGTTCCAGTGAGCCAGTATCATGCCATTGCACTCCAGCCTGAGTAATAGCAATGAAACCCTATCTCCAAAAAAAAAAGAAAAGAAAAATGCTAGAAGCATAGGTAGAGTTTCCTGTTGTATAAAAAGTTTTTTAGGCCTGGAGCAGTGGCTCGTGCCTGTAATCCTAGCACTTTAGGAGGCAGAGGCGGGAGGTTTGTTTGAGGCTGAGTTAAACAGCTTTATTGAGCTTGAGTAGAATATTAGTTCTGTATGCATGGAGTCGTGTGGACTTCTATGACTGGCTTCTTTTAGCATGTTTTCAAGGCTCATCCATGTCGTAGTGTGTATCAGTACTACATTCCTTTTTATGGCCAAATGATATACTGTATGGACATACAGCACATTTTGTTTATTCATTTGTCAAGTGAAGGACATTTGAGTTGTTTCTGCTTTTTGGTTATTAGGAATAATACTGCAGGAAACATTTGTGTACAAGTGTTTATGTGGATGTAAATGTTTTCCATTTCTTTTAGGTAGTAGGAGAATTGCTGGGTGATATGATAACTGTTTCGTTGTCAAATGGAACTTCCAGACTTTATTCTAAAGTGGCTGCAAAAATCTTCTGTCTGGGGTGGGAAGTAAAGAATGTTAAGGTTTCATCAGTATATTCATATGTTGCTTATTTCATTTTGCCTTGTAATCCTCATAAATGTGATTGCTTTCTAAAGAATTTCACTTAACGAATTTCCAAAATTATCATTTGTTGGCCATGAATGAGTGAGGTGAAAGATGGATGTTCATGATACATGGTAGTTTTGTCATGGTAGGTTGTACGGGCTAGTTTTCTCTAATACAATTTTTGTCCTGCAGTAAAAATGTTCCCTTTAAAATCGTCCGTGCCTCCAATGGTGATGCCTGGGTTGAGGCTCATGGGAAACTGTATTCTCCAAGTCAGATCGGAGCATTTGTGTTGATGAAGATGAAAGAGACTGCAGGTGAGTGGGTTTAGTTCACACCTGGGAAAGTTCTAAGAACTGAATGATTCCTTGAGATCACTAGCTCCCTATGCCCAGCATCATGTAGATGAATCTGTGGTGCCTTTTGTATAGAAAACCTAGGAATGGCAAAACAGTGTTACACTTCATGCTTTCCCTGCAGATTGAATTTATCTTCAAGTCTCACTAATGGTGGCTGGCTTGTTTCTTCATTTCCAGTGCGGAGTAATGTTCTATATTGAAAGCCTCAAGACTACACATTAAGCTTTTGTCCCTGTTAGGTAAAAATTAGAACTTCCTATTTGAAGTGGCTGTTGTAAGTCTAAAGGTCATAGTGTTGTGAACCTTTGTTGAAAGATTGATCTTGGGTGTGGTTGTTTTTTGGAAGATGGAGTTTTGCTCTTGTTGCCCAGGCTGGAGTACAACGGTGCAATCTCGGCTTACTGGGTTCAAACGATTTTCCTGCCTCAGCCTCCTGCGTAGCTGGGGTTACAGGTGTCTGCCACCACACCTGGCTCATTTTTTGTATTTTTAGTAAAGACAGGGTTTCTCCATGTTCGTCAGGCTGGTCTCGAACTGCCAACCTCAGGTGATCCATCTGCCTTGGCCTCCCAAAGTGCTGGCATCACAGGCATGAGCCACTGGGCCCAGCCAATCTTGGGTTTTGTTTTGAGATGGAGTCTCACTCTATCACCCAAGCTGAAGTGCAGTGAGCTATCTCAGCTCACTGCAACCTCCGCCTACCGCTTTCAAGTGATTCTGCTTCAGCCTCCCAAGTAGCTGGGACTACAGGCGCATACCACCAGACCTGGCTAATTTTTTGTATTTTTAGTAGAGACGGGGTTTCACCGTGTTAGCCAGGATGGTCTCAATCTCCTGACCTTGTGATCTGCTCCCCCTCAGCCTCCCGAAGTCCTAGGATTATAGGCATGAGCCACTGTGCCCGGTCTGATCTTGGGTTTTTAACCAGTATATTTAGTTGGAGTGTCTTCCTGCAAGGACACATTAGGTCACTTGCCAAAAGACTGATGAATATTGTCTGTAGCTCCAAAAGGATGACACATGTTAATTGTTGGGCTATATTAATAATTCTGTTCTGACAGAATTCCATTTTTTTTTTTTTTCCAGAAAATTACTTGGGGCACACAGCAAAAAATGCTGTGATCACAGTCCCAGCTTACTTCAATGACTCGCAGAGACAGGTGAGGTCAATTAGCATTCTTTTTCACAAAAAGTAATGATGCCTGGGATGGAAGGGCAGAAAAATGCTTTTCTCTTTGTTTTCCCTAGGCCACTAAAGATGCTGGCCAGATATCTGGACTGAATGTGCTTCGGGTGATTAATGAGCCCACAGCTGCTGCTCTTGCCTATGGTCTGGACAAATCAGAAGACAAAGTGTAAGTTGGCGCAGTAAATTTCTCACCTGGATGTGTGAAACTAAAGTAATGGAGCCATGGGACTTACCTAAATTGTCACTTGGATTTCTTAGTGATTGAGCCTTTTACTTAAAAAATGTACTGAAAATGTACTGCTTTTACCGATTTTGAATCTGTATAGTCTATGTGTGTTTTCATTTCAAAACCATTCCTTTGTTTTCTTTTGGGCTGTGGTAATTTAATGAGTATATACCTCAGGAAAATAGCTAAGATTATCTGTATTTGATTATTGAAATTTATATACTGGTGATAGGTTTTGTTTCTTAAGGATTTCTTTCTTTCTAGCATTGCTGTATATGATTTAGGAGGTGGAACTTTTGACATTTCTATCCTGGAAATTCAGAAAGGAGTATTCGAGGTGAAATCCACAAATGGGGACACTTTCTTAGGTGGGGAAGACTTTGACCAGGCCTTGCTACGGCACATTGTGAAGGAGTTCAAGAGAGAGGTGAGTTACCAATGTGGTTAATATGTAGACATTGGGATACTGAGAAATTCTTTGTTCACATTGCTCTTTGCTTTGTTGATGAGTTCAGTTCAGCCCCCTTATTCTAGACACAGATATTCTTTTCGAAGTAGATTAATTTTTTCTCTACAGATTAAGGGTAATTAAAGGTAATTCATGCTTGTTTATAAAGGTATGACTCCATTTTGTATTGTTCACCTTATTATTGCAGTTTAAATTTATTTACCACCTCACTAATAATGCTGGTGTTGAATGTCTTCACTTTGTAGACGGGGGTTGATTTGACCAAAGACAACATGGCACTTCAGAGGGTACGGGAAGCTGCTGAAAAGGCTAAGTGTGAACTCTCCTCATCTGTGCAGGTGAGACATAGAAAAATCCCAGAAGTCTTGATAGATATTTTCAGCTGGAGTTTATTTAAATAGTATTTTCTAATTGGCCTAATGTCAGTTGAGTGAGTGTTTTTACAATTTTCTAGTTTGTGGAGACCTTTGCCGTGAGCACAGAAACAGTGAGGTCTTTATTTCTGAGCTGAAATTTTTTAACCACCCAAATCAGTTACGTATACTGGAGCTAAATAATATCTGAATTACGCTGGGTATACTTGTTTGCCTTTCAGTTAAAGATATTTATTTTAAAACCTGGTCTAGCAGTGTTTAAAACTAGAATTGCTAGCTTGGAAAAACTGCTGCCTTAACGGAAATATTAAATAACTTTAAAGAGTTATTTAATAACTCTCGCAAGACACAATCTTTCTCTGTCATCCAGACTGTGATCTCATCTCACTGAAACCTCAGCCTCCTGAATAGCTGGGACTACAGGTACGTGACACCAGCCTGGCTAACTTTTGGTATTTTTTTCAGTAGAGACGGGATTTCACCATGTTAGCCAGGATGGTCTCTATCTCCTGACCTTGTGATCCACCCACCTTGGCCTCCCGAAGTGCTGGGATTA